>OMLB01053607.1:0-12876 GCA_900302555.1 Myripristis jacobus
ATTTTAACGATCAGTTGGAGAAATCCATCCATCATCGAACAGTTTCTAAACTACAAACCAGAAAGCAGTTTAGACACAGCCTCCGTCATTGTGGATCTGTCATCAATCGTGTGTGAAATATTCAGACTGCTTCAAAAAACATTTTTCCAATATGAACACCCGGGCACGGTGTACCCACTGCATATTTCTCCCTCTACTCCCTCTTTTTCTTGACCGGAAAAATACACTTTGCCGTCACTCTCCACCTACTTGTAGACGGTGCACAGAAGCTCCTTCTGTAGGGGCCCAGTGAAAGTCAGCATGGAAACAGAATCACTAAGGAGATGGGGCTGGTTGAAGGAAAGTGGGTGAAACAGAACAATTAATTTAATCAGAAAATAACATATGGAATGTACACATACATAGATATTTATCATTTGAATATGGTTACATGCAGTCAAGAAAATGTAGTATTTCAAACTTGGTCACAGTGGTAGGGCACCTAAACATGAGCCAAGCAAACATGCTGCATTCATTTAAACTCAGAATTTGGAGTGTCCAACTTGTGACAGGTAGTCACTTCAGTGGGTCCCAGGAAAGCTGAATTGGTCCCCAGTAACATTTCTGTTTTTATTTATTTATTTTTTGACAAGTTATAGTGTTTCATGGTAGACATTTCAATACAAATGGAGCACTTCTGACTTATTAACTATTACTCATCTCTACCTGCTTGGTCATCATATCCACATTACTGATGATTGTTTGTCAAAAATCCTTTGTATATAACATGATGAAAGCCTTCCTATAATATTGGTGCATTATCAATATTGTGGTATTTGTCAAAGACATTTTGGTGTTTGATGTTTTCCATATCGCCCGGCCCTAACCGAGGCCTCACTGCATGTCGAAAATGAGCTCATTTTGATCACCAGCTGTAAACATGTACACAGCTGATCGCATGCTCTCCTCTGAACAGTTGGCACTCGTTTACTTTTTAGTTAGTTCTGACAGATGATCCTTTTCAAGCCTCCATGTAAATGTCGTCAGTGTAAGAGTGTCTGCGGGTGGATGTTTTTTTCCCCTCTTAAAATGAATAACAGGAAATGGATGCAGGGCAGTGGTGTTGAGACATAATACATCCACTGTCTGTTTGTGGAAGCTAATCAGTTTTCTGTGTCTGCAGCTGCGCCTTATCGACTGGGGTCTGGCTGAGTTCTACCACCCGGGGCAGGAGTACAACGTCCGGGTGGCGTCCCGCTACTTCAAAGGACCAGAGCTCCTAGTGGACTACCAGGTACGCCTGCGGGTGGCGTGTTTGCTTTGGGTCTTATATCCTAATATCTGCCAGGCCACGAGTGATGGCTGCTCCACACGGCCTGGGGTTCCTGGACTGGTGTCATTTGATTCATCTGTCACACACATCTCACCACTGATACGATTTTAATGAAATGGTAAATAAAACAGAAACAAAAACTTTAAGTAGACCTCTAGACTTTTGTCTTCTAGACATTTATATAGATCATGGAAATTGAACATTTTCAGTCTCGAAGAACTCAGTGAATTTTATATTTGTGTCTCCACATTATACTACGGTGCCTTTGTGGGTAGATTTCAGTTAAAAGGGAAAGGCTTAGTTTTTTCCCTTAGATTTCATCTTCTCTGTCCTGGCGCCCATAAGTTTGTTCTGTCTGTGTTTCAGATGTACGACTACAGTCTGGATATGTGGAGCCTGGGCTGCATGCTGGCCAGCATGATCTTCAGGAAGGAGCCTTTCTTCCATGGCCATGACAACTACGACCAGGTAAACACACACAGAAGGGATACATGTCTGTCACAGGTAGAAAAAAAAGGTGTTTAAGGTCACATTATGCTTCAGTGTCACTGTCATGGCCTATGCTGGTTTGAGTATTTATATTACTGAGTTGGAGAATCTGTAGTGCACTGAGTTGATCACTCAAACACTGGACTGCAGAGTCAATGTTTAATTAGTTTGAACCTAATCAAGCACAGAAGCAGTTGTGTTTACATTATCTGAAATGGAGAGTTTACTCTTGGAACAACTGTTGATGTCCAGAGTGATGTTTTGATATATTTTTCAGTGGGAACTTAGTGACATCCTATAGTCTGAATAATTTGGGGATGAATTTCAGAACATTTGCAAACCTCCTCAACTTGTTTCTCTCAAACTGGCATCATGTTGTCTTGACTCTCAGTGGAAATGAACTGGCAAAACACAGGAACAGCACAAAGCGGTCTCACGGACCAGCCACAGACCTTGTGGCCCTGCACGCAGTTTTATTTTGGAGAGGTGCATGGGAGTTAGAGCAGCAGGCTGAGTGGACCACACAGGAGCCACAGAAACCGAGGGCGTAGCCACAGTGCCATTTTGATGCAGAAGTATAAATTACCTTAAGTGAATTGCTGACAGACATGAGCTCAGTCCATGTTATGGAAAAAATACACCAAAATGAGTGCGGCTCGTGCCTCTAGAGCACCACAAACTCACACGCATACTCGTCACTAAACTGCCCTGTTAGTCCCAAACATTTTAAATTATGACGAGAGCTGACGAGCTGTTGCTTCTTCATTTGTTGTCCTGCAGCTGGTGAGAATAGCAAAGGTGCTGGGTACAGAAGACCTGTACGACTACATCGACAAGTACAACATTGAGCTGGAGCCTCGCTTCAACGACATCCTGGGAAGGTAAACGCTGTTCTCTGTAGAAGAGCTGCACCAGCAGTATCTGTAATTTTACTTATTCAGCTTCACAGTACTAGTTAGATCTGCGATTGCAGCAATATGTTCTGATATTAATTCCTTAATGACTTTGGAGATTTTGGCACAATAAACGTATGGAAAGCAAGGATTTTTTGACTGACTAAGGGTTGTGTTCATTTGGAATGTGTAAGTAATCAAATAGATACCCATAACTGATGCACTTTGTAATAATTGATGTAATATTAATAATAAGTCAATATTAGGCAGACTCCCAGTTTAGTATTCAGATGGGTGCTGACTGATGATCCGTTTAGCTCGTTAGTCCGCGTGAATGTAATTTTCTGTGAAGTTGTCGTCAGAGCTCGGTGTGTGTGTGTTGCTGTGCAGACATTCTCGTAAGCGGTGGGAGAGATTCGTCCACAGTGAGAACCAGCACCTGGTGAGTCCGGAGGCCCTCGACTTCCTGGACAAGCTGCTGCGCTACGACCACCAGGCCCGGCTGACCGCCCGCGAAGCCATGGACCACCCCTACTTCTGTAAGCCTGAAGAGACGCTCACCACCGTTCCCTCTTTCATATGACAACCCAAAAAACTCACAACGCAATACAGATTCTCACAGGAACTGTCTTTTACTTTTTTTTAAAAATTCTCACAGTCCCCATTGTGAAAGATCAGTCTCGCATGGCCGGGTCAGCGAACCTGCCCAGTGGGAATACAGCTGTAAGCACAGCCAGCATGATTACTGGTAAGAACACACACACAACAAGAAGTCATTGTTTAGGCTCACCTGTAAAGCACCCCGTAAACCTACTTTTGGAAAGATGTGATATAAATCAAGTTTAATATCATTACTATTATTATTAGTCGTAGTATTAGTGGTGGTAGTAGTTAGGGGTGGGACTTGTAAACGTGTACACGGTTAGCCAATCATAAACGTTTAGAAAAAACACAAACCGCGCACACATCGTTTTTCACTCACGAGCGCGATGGCGTCCACCAAAAATAGAAGTGCTGTTCGGCAGTTTGAAAGAAACGTAAGTGTCATGTGTACACTGCGTCATGCTGAATTAGCCTTTAAGGGTAGCAGCACAGGCTCAATGGTAAACCATCTGCGGTGGAAACACCCGAATAGCCTGGGGACAGAGCCCGGCATCAGTGCAGGTGCGATTGGAGCACCACAACAGCAAGCTAGCATGAAGGATTTCATATCCAGAAAATGTGACAAGCCACGAAGCGGAGCAATTAACAACTTAATTGCAGAAATGGTCGCCCTTGGCATGCAGCCTGTGTCAGTTGTTGAGGACGATGGATTTTATGTGTACACACAATTATACGGCGTGTGTACACGTTTAGAATTTTTTGTACACGTTCCCACTCCTAGTAGTTGTAGTATATTGACCTTTTTTGGGAACGTAACACTTTCCACAATGTGCTTGTGTTAAAATGCACACGTAGGATCTAGTGTTTCATATGTTAAAGGTGAATTATGTAATTGATAACTTTTAATATAACTGATGACTGATGGAATGATTGCCTCGTACTGTAGAAGCAGAGTAGAACTTAATGTCCTGCCAAGGAGCATGGAGAAGGAAGAAAGTCAATAAGAAGGAAGAAAGTCAATAATTAATAGTTGTTCTATGTGCTACAAGTTTTGCCGGAGCTTTGATCTCTGTAAAATGCTTGCGTCACAAACTTCCCAGAGAACTCCCAAAAAAAAGCATGGAGAAAGGGAACCTCCTCGTTTTGTAATGAGCTGTTGCTGCTCTGCTTTCTGTTGTGTGTTCACTTTGCTGTGAAAGTGACAGTTGTACACAAGCGCCTCCGCCCTCAGTCCCGGTCATACTGGTCATAAGCTGAACGTGCTTTGCGTTAGCAGATGTGTGCACTTGGACATTTAATTCCATCACTGAGATAACTTCATTTTAAAGTGGTTTGGGTCAACAGTGGTCTCATAGTGCCTGCTCTTCACTGAAGCACTGTTCCAGCCAGATTAGTTTCACTGCACAGTCCCATGATGTAGTTTCTAAGGTGTGTCTTATTCCACATGACCGTTTGTATGAGATGAAATATACAAAATTATGATCTACATGTCTGCCTGTGTGTGTCTGCTGGTCAGTCATGTTATAAAAACGTCACTGATTTACCACTAAACTGTGACACAGCTTGCAGTGACTACACAGCTCCAGACAACACACTTTAACTGTGATTTAATTTCTCATTTGTGAGTAATTTACACTGAGAGACTCAAGTTTCTTTTAAGGTTTCAGGTCGCAGAGGTCGCTGTCTCTGCTAGCTGCTGTGGCTAATTTTTCCATTATATTTTGCCACTTGCTAACAAGGCTTAGGTGCTGTGTAAATAAAGCCTGTTTTCTAACTGTCTGCTTTACTCTGTGTCCCAGGTATCTCCGCCTTGCCAGCCTCCACTGCCCTCGGCCCACTCACTGGCTCACCTGTCCTGTCTGCTGCCACCAATGCCCTGAGCACCCCGGTGCCCGCTGCTGCCGGTGCTCCTCAGTGACGGCCTGGCACCCGTCACCCGCTTGCCGCCCCCCTTTCATCTCCCCACCCACCTACCGTCACCCAGCCCGGGGAGAAACCAGACAGGTGCCACTCTGCCAGCCCTCACCACTCGAACTCAGTCTGACTGCTCCTCGCCAATCTCACGGAGGGCGCCGTCGTCACAAAAAAAAAAGAGAAAAAGAAAAAAAAAGAGATGTCTTTCTGTTCCTTTTCCTCCCCGAATGAACGTGTTAACCTGACATATGAAATGAATGTTCTGTGTAACTGACATATACAGGTATTCCTTTCATTTTTTCCACTGGCTGTAATGAAAACAAAGGAGTGCGTGTGTGTTGAGTCTGAAAACGAGTGACATCCACGGCTGATGTGGGGTCTCGCCCCCTCCTCCTCCTCCTCCTCCTCCACATCCCCCCCATCGCCTCACTCCTCTGTGTTTAGGTTGGATTTCACACACGCTGGTCAAATAGGTACTAAAGCAGAAGGCAAAAGAGAGAGACATTAGCCATTAGGACCAAAAGGAGAACATTGTGTATAGTTTACTAACGCAGCGTTGTCGAAGCAGGACCTGGCGAGAACACCTAAAAGCAGTTTTCCATCCTCAAACCAGACTAAAACACCTAACAGAAGACTCAATCTCCACAGCATTTTGGAAGTGTTTGGTGCTGTTCTGTGCTCCAGGTGTATGTGAACACTGATGCCGCCTCACTTAATAAGTCAAAACGACACTTCAACACTTTTCTCGCCTGAGTAGTTTTGTCTTGCCTTTCTACCAAACCAGACAACCAGTCTTCTTTTGATATACAAACTCCCCCCACGTCATTCACTCTCAGTTTTGCAGTTGATTTCTTTTGTATCGAAATGCTCGGGACTGCTGGAAAAGGTTCATTCACTGTCGAAACGGTTTGATTGATGCCAGTGTTGTACTATAATCTCTCAGAAGCCAGGCGAAGTTGTCTGTTCAGGTTCTTTTGAAATGGTTTCTTAAATGTGCTGCTTTCCAGTTCCTTGAATTACTTCAAGTGGCTTTCCTTGAATTACTTCAAGACATAACCAAAGTTTACTCAATCGCTTGGGAAGAGGAGACTGACCAAACGTTTTGCTTTGTGGGAAAGAGTTGAACACGGAGATGCTGTATCGCAGGTTGACAATATGGGATGAGACGACAACATCATGTAATCACTTGTGGTTGACTGAAGTGCTATTAGCGCTGGAGGAAAGTCCAGTTCTTCTTAAATTTAGTTTAATGGGTAAGTTTTGATCAATAATTCATTGGCTTTCACCCACATATTGAGGGAAGTTTTGAAGTTTCAGAGGTTGAATAGAACTTGAAGGGTTGAATTTTCCCCAATGTTTTAGTGCCAGAGGTTGAAAGTTTTGCGTTTTAGACCCTGCTGTACATACGCATCCTTTTTTTCATTTGAAACCTGAAAATGCAAAGAACTCAAACATGTATACATTGACCAGATAACGGAGCTGTATGAGTCCCTACATCACTGTATATATTTTTATGTCCTTATGTAGAAGACTAGTATTTGAAAATATTTGTGTAAATAAACACGTGTTTTATTTATCAGGTACATCTGACTGCTTCACTATGTCGATGAGGTTTAGTAAGGACTGTGGTGTTCTCACCCTCGTTTATCTCAAACTGTCACGGCAACTTTCAGAGAGTTAATGGTTGTGAAAAACCTTTAATGCCACGAAAATTAAGACTTTTCTGCAGCAATGTGAAACGTGGAGAAGAAACACAGATCAAAGTACAATTCACTCACTTGGTTGGTGTGAATAATTTCATTGCAAACTGAAACACATTTTAAAGAACTTAAGAGCTGCTCTTTCTAAATGTGTGAATGTAAAATATCCATCAACTTACTATTAAGTTATGACAGCTTACTCTTTGATTTCCAGGGTGTGTATATATGTTTTGCAGTGTAACCCTTCAAATCAAACCATGAGAAACATTTTCATACTTCTGTGAAATGTATGCAAGACCTGAAACCCACCTTCACCTGTATTTTAGACATTTTAAAGGAGTAGAAAGACACACTACAAGCCAACAGCAGTGCGTTTGATGCGTTATGTCATCACAGTATACTTAAAAAGACTTAAAAAACCATGGTTTATTAACTTTTCGTTTACATCTTTGTATTATAAGTGCAGTTAATTGCACATCTACCCATCGAGATGCACATATGGATCGTCCACCTTGTTCTGTTACAGCATACTCACTCCATGGTGTGTCAATAATTCAGATATCCTTTGGGAAACTCTGTTGTAAAGTAAATGTGAAGGAGCACATTAATTGCTGCAGCCCGAGGTGCTGAGCTGACAGTGAACTCTCTGGTACTGAAGGGAGGTCAGTCTCCGGCTGATGACGCTGCAGCATTCCTCGCTGTGCTGCATCCTGCAAACACACACACACACACACATCGTCTCAAAGGCTTGAATAAATCAGTTTATCAGGGTGAAGCAGAGTGGAGACGCTACCTGTTTAAACACAGCTCCTTGTCTATTTCCTCCAGAGACTTCCCCTTGGTCTCTGGCAACATGAAGTAGAAGAAAACCACGGCGGCCACAGCAGTCAGTCCGTACAGGAGGAAAGTCCCCGACAGACCAATCACGTCTGCGGGTAAAACACGATCCAGTGATTTGACCTGCCGCTACCTCAGAGGCTTGAAAATGCTTTACATTGCTCACATAGCTCCACATAATAGGTCAGCACCTCATTAACTACTCAGGCTGGTTTTACCGGATTTGTTTCTTTCTTTCTGCTCCAGGTAGCAAAAAAAAAAGTCTTTAAAGGCTTAAATTTGCTGCAGGCACTCAGATGCATCAAATAGTAAACACAATCAAGCACAAGCTCCCATGATGCTTTTAGTCCTCAAATATTTCTTGTCAAATATCTGACAGGGTTTGATCTATTGGTTGTGATCACAGTGAAAACAAACAAGGCTTGGATTACAAGGCCTAAAACTCACCGACGACGTTCAGGAAAGAGAAGGTGACCAGCAGGTTGGCAGCCCAGTTGAAGCAGTTGGTGAAGGCGAACGCTCTTCCTCTGACAGCCGAGGGGAATATCTCGCTCAGGACGAGCCAGGTCACTGCTCAGAGACAAACACAGCAGCAGGGAAAAGTCCCAGGGAAAAGTTATTTAACATAAAGTGTTACTGTGGTGGAGTTAAAGCTGCACACACAAATGCTGAATGGTAATTTGAGGTCTTCTGCTTTGTGCAACTGCAAATAGGATATGGGATTCGTTTGTAGGAAACCTAAAAGGGAATCCACAGATGTTTAAAGTAATAAAAATCAAAATGATCTGCCATTTACTGTACACTGTAGCATCTAGTGCAGTTTGAGGTGTAGCAATGAGATGCTGCCCTCATCTTTCACTTGTTAAGAGGAAGTGATCGTGACATTAAGATTCAGTTCAACTGTCCGTATCCAACACTACTAACAAGTTAATTTGGACAGATGATAAATATCGTTTACAGCATCTCAATTATTGGAGATGAAAGACTGCGGCAGCCACACTTTGCAGTCTAGGCTGATCAGATGGAATGATTAGAATTGTAGTTTCAGACATCAGTTATTTGTTATAACCATTTATCAAGTAAAACTGACAAAACATTTGCTGATTGCAGCTTCATTAAGACGAGGAAGAAGATTGTCTTCCTTTTCTCTGTTCTCATGTCATGATAAAATACTTTGTTGTCTTTTTTGGTTGCTGATCAGACTATAGGAGCAAGTTTAAGACATCACTTTGGGCTCGGCTAACTTAAAATGAGCATTTATCATTATTTTTGACACTTCACAGACTGAATGATTGATCGACAAAATAATAGATTACTCAACAATGAGAAGTTGTAGCCCTGCGTAAAAGTTTGAATTTACCAAACATGCACAGCTTTAAAATGAAAGGACCAGTCAGTTCTGGCTCTTTCAACTGTAAAATGACCCATTTCAAGGAGAAATACGAACTTGGTCCAAATCCCACGGAGTACGCACTGACGACAAACATCATACAGACGAGAATGATCCAGTTCACCGCTGAGCCCTGGACGGCTGGAGGGGGCGCCAGAGAGGAGCTGCTGGCATTGTTGAAAGGCTCAGCTCTGACTTGACCGAACGCCACATCTCCGATTTGTTTCTTATTGAGGAGTCTGTGGCTTTCTTCAAGAGCCGCGTCGAGAACCGACTGATTGTCCAGAGTTGTGCGAGGTAGAGAAGTCGTGTTGGCGATGAAGTCCTCTGAACCGCACGGCCCCTCGGCACTGAGCACTGAGTGTCCGCTGAGAAACCCGATGGTTATCAGACACACCGCCATGACGGAGCATCCGCCGATGAGCAGAGGCCTCCTGCCCGCCCTGTCGGCAAACACCATGGAGATCACGGTGGCGATCACTTTGACCAGCCCCAGGCCCACGGACGCCAACACGGCCGAGGCGTCGCTCTGAAACCCCACCGAGTGGAAGATGGTGGAGGCGTAGAAGAGGACGTTGGGCTGGCCTGTGAGCTGCTGGAAGATCACCAGGCCGAGCCCGATGGCGGTCCTGGTCCTCATGTTGTCTTTACGCTGGAACAGGTACAGGACGCCGTACTGCACCTGCCTGCCTCTGCCTGAGCTCTCTGCTTCGTCTGGACCTCCGGTGGAGCTCATCAGGTCTTCCTCAGGTTGCCCACAGTGCCTTTGGCTTGAAGATTCCCTGGTGCTGGACGGAAGGAACCGTATGGAGGCCAGCTGAACCAAAGTGGGCACTACAGCCAATCCAAACATGTACCTCCACCCTCCTTTGGTATCAGACAGGATGTAGTTCATAGCGTAGGCTGCCAGGATACCCACGGTGATCCCAGCCTCGTACAGAGTGACTAGTAGGCCCCTGCGGTTGGCGGCGACCATCTCAGACACAAAGATGCAGCAGGACATGGAGGATATGCACATGGCGAAGCCCACCGTGATCCTGCCCACCACCAGCGCCGGGTACGAGCTGCCCAGCAGCACCAGGCTCCCGGTGAGGATCAGGACGTTGCTGAGGAGGATGGAGCTCCTGCGGCCGTAGCGGTCGATCAGGCAGCCGCCCACAGCCGAGGCCAGCAGGGCTCCAATGAGCAAGGCACTGACCAGCGCCTCCTGCTGGACACACGACAGCCTGAACTCGACCCGGAGCTGCAGCAGGGCGCCCGAGATGATGCCCAACTCATAACCGAAGACCAGGCCGCCCAGAGTGGACACCACGCTGGCCAGTGACAGGGTGGAGCAACCTGGGGAGGAGGAACCATTCAGATGGTCACTGTTCCTGCACACTGAAGTAATGTCCTCCAAAAGGTTTATTTATTCACGCTGACACTGTTTAGATCAGCGGGGTTGAAACGCTGATGTGAAAGTGGGTTGTGTGATTTTGGTGATTTGGAGCTAGAATGGTAAAGATTTTGATTCGAAGAAAACTGTTCACGTTGGCTAAAGAGAACATGTGTTTGGATTTTAAACTAGTGCAGGCATTTTTACCCCAACTGATGAGTTAATAATTCAGTCAATCAAAAAAAAAATCACTCTTCAGGGGTGTTTGTTCTGTGTCTTTTGCTCAAGTTGCTGCATCTCAATTCAAGGAAATTGCAAATGGATTTTTGTGAGTGCTTCCACTGCAGTGCAGCCCATTTCATCAGCTGATTAACGGCTCCCGCAGATACATGAAAATATTTTAACAATTTATGAATCGATGATTTTGTGAAACATAGCGAGTTTTGGTTGGACTCATTAAGTCGGAGCTGTGTTTTCCAAGTGAATAATGGAGATTCGTCGCTCCAGCTGGTGTGCAGCTGCCCTTCAGATCTGTTTGATGTGCAGAGTCCATTAACAAATATGCAAATGAGGCAGATAAAACCCCAGACGAATCATTCTGAATCTCAGTACTTTTATCATGTTATTACCATGATATTCCCTTATGGTATGTATTTCATCCATTCATTCAGTTGCTCAGAAATGGTGTTTTATAGAAAAGCGAATGTTAAGAAAATGTCATTAGGCTGAGTTTCAGTGGAGAAAATTCAGCTTCAGACAGGCTTTTCTCAAAAAATAAGATACTAAGAGAAACGCAGAAATTAAAAAATTCAGAGATACCAAATAATACTGGCTGTCGTTTTTTTTTTTTTCCAACCAAACAAAAATGCAACTATTAACACAGTATGATGCAGCTGAACTCAGGCTACATCATTTTAAAACAGTTTACACTCACATTTACTGAATTATCCTCACATAATAGCTTCTGAATGTGAGAAATAACTTACCCATTGCTTATGTCTCTTTTCCAAGTATGCACATTTCAGTCAGGCCACGCAGGTCCGGGTTAATTTTTTGGCAAACATCCTCTGCAACAGAAAAGGAAAAAACAAAACAAAAACAGTGAAAACATGAAGATTTGCAGGTCCTGAGGTCTGGCTCTGGAGTTCACACAGAGCCTGCTGTCCAACACAAAACAAGGGAGCCCACAAGAGCCCATCGCGGCCACGTAACCATGACAACCACCTTGTTGATTGTCATGATTTAATTAAGGAGCACCACTTGAGATGGGCTCGGGGAAACGTGGCGCCCTGTAGAAATGGGCCGTCTTGTTTCACCTCACAGGGACGGAGGAGGTTTAATCGGCTGGTAGTGGCAGAGCGGTGAGGAATGTGGCGACTCTGCCTGGAAAAAACAGCAAAACTCAATCTCCAGGCCCAGGGCGTCGATGTCAGCTTCACTCTTATGTGATTGGATTTGTGTTTGTGTGTATTTTGTACTTTTTTGAGCATTTTCCGTCAGTAATTTTACTTTAACACAAGTACAAAGCAAAAGACTCCTGCACACTGTCCACTTCACTTCCAGTACAGAGACATTCATCGGGTTATTTTGTGGCCTCATATACCAAATATATTATAAATAGCACAAAATGCTCACAGTCATAATAAAGAAAAGATATGGGAAGATGCTTCAGTCACCACGCAGCAAACAACTCAAGAGATGAATGCCTGCATCACTGTTTAATGCACAGTGATGACGGACTGTTGTGTCAGTGACATTTTTTTTTTATTAGCATGTGCTTGTTATAAAAGTGACCATGTGGGCTCACAGCAGAGATCTGTTCACACAAAGATGAACGTGAACAGTCCAGGCAAAGAGATCAGATCTGAGACTTTCAGCTGCAGTGTGAATGTAGCCTTTATGTTGCATCTTTACAGCGGCGTATTAGGGCCACTGTAGGGGGGAAAAAAATGAAAGAGCTGGGGGAAAGGGGGCAATATTCTGAGAAAAAAACTCAGGATTTCCAAGGTTTAAATTTGAAAATTTATAAGAAAAAGTGGTAAATTTATGAGAAAAAAATCACACATTGATGAGAAAAAAACTTAAAAATTCTGAGATTCTAACGTCTTAAATTTCTGAGAAAAAACTCACAAATTTATGAGGGAAAAAAATGCAAAAATAATTTTAGAAACATTTAGGGATTTAGTTAGAAGGAAATTCTGGTGGTTTGAGTCCAGAATCACAATCTTCTCCTCAGCATCTGGACTTTGAAGAGACGATGCTGTGACTTGGGTCGATTCAGAAGAAAACAGTTTTGTGATTCTGGGCTAAAATCAGCAGGATCCCCTTGTTCCTAAATCCCATGTCAAAGTAGAATTTGATGA
>OMLB01053611.1:0-21318 GCA_900302555.1 Myripristis jacobus
GTGACCTCCCCAAAAAACTAGCACGAAAGGTTAAACCCCGACGCAAAATCCCTCTCATTCAAAGTGTGCTGTGCTCTCGTTCTCCGTTTGCACGGAGGAGAGCGTCATGTCAAACTCCACCTGCGGAAATGTGACCGCGTAAAGGGGGTGGGGGGGTTAATGTGATGGGAATAAAAACATTATTTTCCTTTATTTTTATACGTCTAATCATAAGTGGGCTTGTTCCTGATTGGCTCCTCTCACTAAGGAATATTTGAAATCCTTCCAGTTGAGTTTGGAGCATTTGAGTCTAAAATTGTGAGTGTTGTGGCCAAGTTTTCAAAGTAATTAAAAAAAAAAAAAAGAACTACAGTATATTCATATGCAAAAACATCATGAGGAACATTTTTCTTATCCTGAGCTGTAGTAAAACACAAAACAAAAGTGAAGAGAAGCAAACTGAGTCATGTGACACCTTCAAATGTAGCTTTGCATACAAATCTACTCACATGGCTTTTCTTAATCGTTTGGGATCCATGTGTCAATATGCGATATACATTTTCTTTTTTTAACCAGTTCCCTTGTTCAGAGCGTCGTCCTCCACTTCATACAGAGTGGCACAGTGGGAGAGAGCGAGGGAACCCCAGCAATACTGAAAAGGTCTGGAGGCCTGTGCAACCTTCAGGTGCCAGATTTCAGCGTGGGGATTTTGACACAACCACCTCAAAAAATCACAGAGATAAAACGACGTGTGCTGGGGCTTTTCCTGGAACGTGTGCACTGACAGAGCAGCACTCCTGTGGGGGATTTTCCCTTTTTGAAATGCAGGTAGTTGTTCTCAACAGGTCCCGGTAAATTTAAAAATGTAAAAAAAAAAATTAATAATAAAACAAAATGATCATGCAGGTTGTGGTCTGCATGCACGCCCCCTCCTACTCTCTCACTGTGTTTGTATTTAAGCTAAAAAAACAAAAAATTAAAAAAAAAAGTGTCATAAAAGCTCTGGAATTAAAAGACAAGTCACATGTAAAACCTTTAAGTTAATTTTTTTTTTCTTTTACATAAAATGATGACTCCTCCTCTCAGTCAGTACTGCAAAGAACAATTAATCCCTGTCCCCAAAAAAGAAGAAGAAAAAAAAAAACTAAACAAAAACAGGAAAAAAAAAACTGTATTTGTGAGTAAGCTATTCCGTCCCACACAGAGAGATTGTGAAAGAAAGAGTTATTCTGTACAGTATACATACATACTTACATACATATACATACATGAGCTCTGCGCGGAGCAGGCACAGTTACATTAACACCCACAACATCCACCTACGTGCCCTGATGAAGGGAGAGCAGCCTACTTAGCCTACATATTAAAGGATCAACAGGTTCCATGTAGTTCTGTTAAATGGTCCTGGGACAGCGGCTGGGACCGTGCCGGGGGCGGGGCTGCGTTCAAGAGCGTCTCGCCTTGATCCTCGAGGTGACTTTGCACCCCGAATTCATTTAAACAATCACATGATTATTGCTCCGGTAATTAATGAGAAGTAAAACAAGCTTTGAAGGGCAAAACAAGAAAATGCCTGTTCAAAAATTCACCCGTCGCCTGTCGCTAGTGTACTCCTGAGCCGGTGGTCCCGAAATGTTCAGTTCATCCATGTAATGCCCTTTTGAAACGACTCGACGCGACTATTCAAATCAGCGCTCTACCTCAAAATTACCTTAATATCTCTCTATACAATCATTTAGATGATTCTATACAGTTTTTTTTCTGCAATCTCTAAAGTACTCTAAACTCTTGTCAAGGAAAAAAAAAACAGAACAGAAAGCTGAACATGTCAAAGAAAGGAGAGAGCTGATGCTGAGATATCTTGAGGCTGGTAGAGTGCCGTCCTGATGAGGGGCTTGAGCTTGAGCTTGAGCTGACTGCACCGCGGAAGTCAGGATGTTGTCACAGGAAAAAAAACAAAAAAACACACTATCAGCATCCATCGCAGGAATCCCATCCGGCCAGGGAACATCTTGTTTTGTCTGCAGGCCCCACAGGCTCGTAAAAACCACATACCTAACAACCGCTTTTGAGATTTTAACCAGCAGGACCTCGCTGGCCGCGGCGAAGACTGTGTGAGCATTTGGCTGGTGACAACTTCTCCTGCGGCTTCCTGCGGTTTGACTGTAGCAGGGAACAAAGACCGTCGTTGGTAAGAAAATAAATAAGGATCATCCATTACTGACAGTATGAATAATGTCCTTACAGCGATGTCTCTCTTGGCTTGTTTCAACTTGCTACTATGGCACTTCAGTATTCAGTTAGGCCAGCCGAATCCATCTGGATTATCGGTGACAGATATCCGCTCTGTACAATCATTAAAAAAAACAAACATTTAGTTTATCCTCTAGACAAGTTCAATCAAGATATTTTAAATCTCACTATGCAACTGCCGTCTAGTAAAACATAAACGAAAAGGTTGGTTCTGTGAATCTGGGCAGTTCACGGGCACGGAAATGCAACACTGAAGTCGGACGCCGCCCAACTAAAGGGTGCAACCGCGGGTTTTGGAGAGAGAGAGAGAGAGAGAGACAGAGAGAGGAGGGAGAAAAAAAGATCAACATCTCTGGTGGAAAAACATGGATGTACATGGTTGTAGACAGTCTCATCAGCAGTGTCAGCAGCACGAAACACGCCTCTGCGCGTGTCGGTTGTTGCTAAAGTGACTGATTTGTGACTTCCTCGTCATCCCTGTTCGTTTTCTGTGTTAAGTTCAGCTCGGAGGCACAAGATGTCACCCACGACTACGGCAAGCTTGGTCTGAGCAGTCCGGCAGCGGACAGCGACTAGTAAGACATTTAGATCCGGGATGGTTGAGGTCTCCGCTCGGCTGCGCGCTCCCCGCGAGCCTCCGGTCGGCCGCTCCGAGCCTAATGGTGATGACCGACAGACAGAACCAGAGGGATGAGGCAGCCCAGCACCAGAGCCACCACCTCCACCTTGGTCAGTCCCTTCCCCCCGTTTCCTCCTGCGGCGGCGTGGCTGTGCCCGGTGCCCCCGACCTCAGGCAGGACGTGGACGGTGGCCACGTACAGGAAGGTCCCGGCCGAGAACAGCATGGCCACACCGGTGGCGTTGACGTCTGACAGAGCCTCCTTGCTGCTCTGAGGAGGGAGACATCACACATGGTTACAATGAGCGGGACGGTAAGAGGAAAGCAGGCGGGACATATTTTAAAAGTTAAAATACAGGTCTCTCTTGTAAATGATACTGTATTTCAAAAGACTTCCAGGTTAAAGAAGAGATCAATAAAAAATAAATACATAGTTTCCGCAACAAACAATGTGTGAACATCACTCTTGCTTTTAGATGTCAAAGGGAAAAAAAGACTGCTCTCAAAGATGCATTTACAAAAATTAAATTACATTAGAAATTTTAACAGTCATCTAAAAATCCTAATTCATAATTCATTTGAGAATAGAGATCCTCACCAGTCGGCTTCCTTTCTAAAAATTGATTTCCTGATGAAGACAGCTGTCGAAATGTCTAAATTGTTGTAAATGAATCTTTTGTCGCGACAGAGGCAGCCTGTGGCATTTTGTTCCCTTTGACTCATGCTTGGCTGGAGCTCCAGAACCTGCTGAAAACCTTTTTGGGGATGTGTGTATGATAGCTATTCTTTGCTTATAGAATACACACTAACAAAAAACAAAAAACAAAAAAACTAAATCTGAGACAGAAAGCTGTTTGACACATCTCATGTCACATTTTAAACCTTTCTGTGACCCTGTGCATGCATACCTGAATACCGTCTTTCAGCCTGAAACTGGATTTTCAAAGATGTTTTAGACCAGAAAACATGAAAAACAGGAAATACAGTGATGCTAAACATGCAGCAGGCAAGAGAATTCAACACAGGTGAACATCAGAACAGGTGTTTTTTAAATTTCAGGCCGCCTGTGTTTGCCATCTGCTTCAACAAAGCCTGTGACAGCTTAACAGGTGGACAACCTTTTTAATGCATACAGGAGTTTACAGGCCTGTACTAAATGGATAACAAAATCAAACCTCCTGACCTGAACCCTTATGGCAGGCAAGAAAATTACTCAGAAGCACTTTAAAGCAACAAATGGGCAAAAAAAAATCAGTTTGGTAAAGCAGGTACTGCACTGCAATGAATTTCCACCTTGGCGTTCTTCCTCAAGCTGCACCCAAATTTGTACAAACTTGATTTTGAGAAACTCCTTGGGAGGACGGCTGGACAAACTAAACACTTCCTACCTCTCATAAAATTTGCATATAGTTACTTTTAACAAACTTTTCACCAAAAAAACCATGATTTCAAACACGGCACACAAGTCTTCTATTTGTAGTCACTTACCTGGCTGAGGCCTAAAAAGGTGAGCATGGCGAGGACAGGTGCTGCCAGGGCAAAGACCAGGAGGTGTTTGCGGATGCGGTTTCTCTCCAACCCAGCATGCATCAGGAAAGATACCAGACCAAATGCTGCTGGTGCCTGGCAGACCACACGGCATTAGAGTCAACACTACCTATACACATCATTTAACTTACCTATAGACATGATTATACAGTATAAAAAAGCAGACGCTACTGAAAGATTCATGAACAAGACTGAGTGAGCATTACCTTATGCAGCATGATGGCCACAAAGACGATGAGCTGGACGCTGGTCTGGGAGGTGGAGGCAGCCGCTCCGAGTGCCACTCCATCAGCTTCAGACAAACCCGAAAATAAAGGAATTTACTCAAGAGGCAACTTGTAGTATTTTCTTATTAATCCAACCAGGAAATCAGCTGTGAATCTAACACCAACAAAAAAATAGGGACTGCTGCTACTTAAAAACAGAAAAGAAAAAGCTCCAAAAGGCCTGTTTCATGTTTTTATTTAACACATGTGGGAGATTTTGGGCTCAGTTCTGATCAATGAGGTGAAACCGCATCATCACAGTGGCAAAGAATATAAGGTGTAGGTTGGAGAACAAATAATTTTAAAGATTAATGAAAATCTGATTGCACTCAAATTCTTTACATTATTACAGATTGACAGAAGTCTGCCACTTACAGATTAATACATTTTTCCCAATAATTCAGAGGATGTCCTGTGAAATCCAATGAGGTGGACTGCTACGTTTCATATCATTACCAGAGGGGAAAACAATGTAATATATAACGCTCAGTGTCTACCAAGTATGACACGAATGACTGCTATTACAATTTATTGGAAAACAAATTGTGAAAAAATCCATGGTAATACAAGAGTTATCAGGTAGAAAACCTATTTTGTCCATTAGCCACACTGACGTAGCTTGTTTATCCCGAATTCACTGCCTATTTTTTTCTGTACCTCCTCCAACTGAGAGTTAACTATCAGACCAATCAGCTACAGTCAAAATTGATGAGCGTTTGATGATCGGTGTTGAAGCTGCAGTAGAAAACTTTGCATGCTGGCAACTTCAAATGGCAGCGGGAGGTAAGTGTATGAAAAATTTGAGCTTCAGTACCCAGAAGGCATGATCAGATAAACAGTCTTTAATTGTACTCTTGCTATTCATAACTTCATGTGGGCAGAGGAGTGGGCATTCTGAATTTCATTTGGGCAAGTCAGGCAAATCTGTCAGATCTAACTTAGCGGGGAGGAGAACTCCTTCACTGCAGCCCCAAACTGTGGCTGAGGCGAATAAAAATAAAAATCTCACCTAGTAATGAGTGAATCACTGAGTGTCAATGAGTGTCAAACCCACCTGCAGCATGGACCACAAGACCCAAAGTGGTGGTGATTTTCGAGGAGGCAATCCTAGCAGACTCTGGATCTAAACAAGACAACAACCACGATTCAGACACATTCTCAGAGTAAACAAACTTTGAGCATGTAACAGAAAACATGAGGAGTTAGGTGATTATAGCAGAACAGTGTCTCCACACGGAGCACTAACATGATATCATGTTAGTGGATTTTTTCCAATCAGCTTGTAGTTGTTCCAATAAAGAATCGTTTTTGAGAGAAGGGTTAGTGGAGGTTGCTTGCTGGTCAAACACAATTTACAGCTCAGTCTTCTGGAGGTGCCATGGGTCTATCAATCCATAAACACACAATCTATAGTCACTTATTCCTAATCAGGGTCACACAGGGGCTGGAGCCCAGTGTGAGAGGAAACTGGAACGCCTTAAGGAAACCCAACAATTTCTTGGAGGGGAGATTAGGACGTTATAGGAGACTTTATGGCCCTGTTTGCTCTAACATGCATGTGAGGTTTCTACATGGCACTCCAAAAAGGGTGCTGTGAGTTCATCTTTTCCACTTTTTCCCATGCAACACTGACCGTCGCTGCTGTGCACGTGGGAGCTGCCTATCTGGTCCACAAGCAGCATGAAGACGAAACCCAGGACCAGGGACACTCCGATGTAGGCGTGTAGCTGCTCGTGGCTGTGGCCGTGCTCCCCGCTGCCGCTCAGGGCCGTGTCCGCCTCGCCCTTCGTCTCCGACACCTCCACCACCCCCGCCTGCCCGTGGCTGTGGTGTCCAGCTGTAGACACACAGGCGAGGAGACGACAGAGGGAAACACATGTACCGTTACAAATCAAAAACACCTGGTCACATCAACAGTGAAGTCAATCAATCACTCATCACTAACCCACCTGAGCCAACAGCACAAGCATAATTACGTCAGCCTTCTTGCACGAGTGTATGCATAGTACGGGACCAAATATTTGCGCTTGACAGTCTGTTACGTAAGAGATATGGACAGCGGCAGCAGGTTTTATAGTGGTGTACTTTGTCCTATTTGACCAGAATGCTGTTAAGACATACACTGTCTGCACCAAAACGCCTGCTGACATGCTCTACCGCCATGGTTCCCAACCTGAATCATCCAGAACGCCCCAGGATGAGTTCAAAGCTCACCGGAGAGAACATGAAAAACAGGCGTCACACGAGATAAAATCCATTCATCAATTATAAGATCAGTGATGTGCTGAAATCCACAAATTTCCATATATTATTTGTGGTGGGTTAACTGGGCTGATGTTGAAAAGGGATGGGGTGTTATTTCCAAAGACAGGTGTGCAAGCTCCCAGTTCATATTTATTAAATGGAGCAGGAAGTCCTACTTGAACAAATTTCAGCTCTAGGGCTGATTCATTTGGCGCAGGAGTGTGTGATTTTATTTTTTTTTTCCTTTTCCCATGTCTATTTCCAGCCTCTGTGTGGATGCCTCTTCCATTATATCCATCCAAGACACACAAACACACCATGTGGATCACAGGGAGAGGGGCAGAGGGGTGGGGGATGGAGTCCCTGGGGAAAATAAACCTGGACAAAGCTTTGATGAGCTCTTACCTTCCAGGATTTCTTCATACAGTGCATGGACTCCTTCAGGAATGATCACAGCCAGTGCTGTCCCACACAGGAGCCCGGCTCCCAGCACCGTGACCAGCTTCAGTCTCTCCTGGCGGACAGAGAGAGGCGCAACAAAGCCTTCAGCACAACACCACCTTTGTTTCTAATGTCATCTGCACACCAAGTGTTGATTATCGGACAACATCACAGTTTACGAAGCCGCTGCCACCGCTTACTGGAGACTAGGGAAGATAAGCCCCACTGATTAAACTGTGAACTTTTACCTCTCTGAAGAAAAGGGGAAGAGCTGCGTTTGTCCAGCTCCAGTTAGCCTAGCCGGTTTGCACAAATCTCTGCTTGTTGAAGGCGACTCACCTCTGAAAAGTTGACTGCCAAAGGTATCGTCCCGGCGACATAACATCCGACCAACATCGAGAGGGACAGCAGGCTGATGGAGCTGAAGTCGTCCATAATTGCAGTTTTCCTCGTCGCTAAGCTAAACCATGAAATCAAGCTAAAAGTTTGGACGCGGACTTGTTGTGCTGCTCTTGATGCACGTCGCTAAAAAAAAAACTACATGCCACGACAGTTAGCAGTGTTTGTTATGCAACCCGGTACCAACTCAGCTGGTTAAGCTAGCATCCACGTTCCTCAACGGGGGATATTCAGCCTCCGGCCTGGCTAGCCGAGCTAAGCTAACTAGCTTCGGTCGTTGTCGCGCTGTTACAAACCACAGCCGAGGAGGAGCGGTGCGTTAACCTTCACGGAGACATCACCGATTCCCCGCATCGTTTCTTGGTGTAAGACAGTGGCTCCGCAGCCGCCGCATCTGTCCGAAACAACGCTGGAAATGCCACAGTTTGCTAACACATCACTGCTTGTTTGGTGCCGACGACACTACTTCCGGGTCACGCATCGTATCCCTGCGCCTGTCACGCAAACCGTGCCACGTAGATCAGCTCGGCTCCGCTCAGCTGGGAGGAATCACTTAAGTGTGGTAGTGATAATGATGACCACTGAGCTATGTTTGCAGTGAAGATTGAACCAAATGTCTTATGATAATTAAACAAATAATAATCACCAAAGAGTCTGAATTTTCTAAAAAGGAATATTTTTATTTATTAGTTCACACAACGGAGCAGTGCCTCAACATGACAACAGTAAATCAAAGCAGACTGTGTCCAACGTATTGGAGAACAGATGGGTAAAATGCAATTCTGGCTTTTGCCTCGACAGCATCAACAAAGGAAACGATACAACAAAACTGATATCATGCAATAAGCTTGTGCAAACACCTTGTTCACGACACAAGCTCTCCCTTGCAAACACACACATGGCAGCAGCTCCTTGCTGATGGAATGGAGGGGTGTATGGGCCCATGTGAACAGTCTGCCGGGCCACTATCATGGGTAGTACAACTGTTTATGAGGAAGAAGCCAGAGACAAAAATCTGGCCGCCTTCCCCCAGGAAATCTGGTCTTTATTTCACAAGTCCGATCTTCTTGGCTTCTGTTTCATATATCAACAGCCTCCACATTTTTACTATGAAGACTTCTGCTTCTTCATCTAGAACCTGTGGAGAAATGGATCAAAAATTAAACTTTATTGCAATGAATCTGAATTGGAAAGTGAAAGCTAATTAGATTATGTCCGAACAAGTGATCCAATTTTAATGTGGGGGGGTAAAATGACGCCAATGTTTTAGTGGACGTCACTCTTGTGTTTTGACTGGTTTGGCAGGTTAATCTTAAGGGGCGTCGAAAAACATCCCATACTGGTCTGAGCCAGGAACAAGTCACTGAAACCTTTGTGAGTAAACTGGTGAGGAGGGCCGGTGTCACTGTCATTTATCTTCTTTTTTTTTTTTCTTTATTGAAAAGGACGACAGCAAAACTACAACAGAAAGGAGACTCACAGATGGCCAAGCTCCCAGACCAGATTCAAATCCAGGAAGCTGTGAGTTCTTGGTATGCACTTTTACAATCTGAGCCATCAAGATGCCTGACTGATGGCATTCTGACTGCTCTAGTAAAGCCCTCAAGGGAAGTTTGAATAGAACAACAACAAAAAAAAAAGAGAAACAACCAGCGTTAAGGCCTGCAATCCAACCAAGAACCACTCACCATGGCAACATCATCGAGGATCCCCTGGGGTGTGCTGTGTGCCATCACCTGGGGGGAAAGGAGCAAGACTGAGTTAGAGTGAGCAAAATGCCAAACAGCTTGGCCAAAAAATTCAAGAGGCAAACACAATGAAGTCTGAAGATCTAGTTATCAAACTGATGAGTCAAATCCAACCTTTGAACAGACGAAATCAACCAGTGTGGCCTCCTCTTCGCCAATGTATTCAATAATCTTCTTATTGATCCATGGTCTGATGCGGCGATCCATCAGGGTCTACAGAAAGAGAAAGTGGCACAGCGTAATTTTCAGCTACTGATAATCATCACAGCAAATATGCACCCAAATGACAACATCCTGATATACAGGAAATCCATGATGGCAGCTAAGGAAATGGCTAACAAACACACAGGGAATGTAAAATATTTTTTCCAACAAGTGTAATGAATTAAGTTATTGCAACAAGAGAAGCAACTTAAACGACTCAAGTCTTCAAATTTTTTATATCAAGTGTTTTCCTAATCCCCATCTAATCCTAAAATTATTTTACGAAAGAAGTGCAAATCCAGAGCTGCCACTCTTTTTACCGAATCAACCATGGCCCAGTCCAGTGGATAGGAGAAGAGCTCAGGCCTGGCAGTGGGGATCTTCTCGATGAGGCTCTTGATGTGCTTGCGTTTCTCTTCTGTGTTAATGCTGCCTTTGGCCCCTGAAATTTCTGCCCCATCCAGTCCCAGACTCTTGTCGTCGTCTCCATAGTCCAGAGGCACCAGTTTTCTTTTGCGAGGCTGCTCATCGGCCTCCTCGTCGTCAAACTTGTTGAAAACGCTGTCGACGGTCGCCAGCTTCTTGCGCTTACCAGCGTTGGGCTGGCTCGGACTGTTGGTGGCACCTAAAGCAGAAAAACAAAACAGCCAGTTGATTCTGACGCAAAGCAAGGGAGCTGAGAAAAAGCCCCGTGAATTCCCAGTTTGCCACTGCACTCACCCAGTTTGAGACTGAGGCCAATTTTAGGCCGGTGTTCTTCAGCAGGCTGGACCTCGGGAGAGTTCTCGCCTGGGATGATGATGCCGCAGGGAGACTCGTTGCCAGGTGTGTTTGGAGTCACGTTCCCACTGGCCGAGGACACCGAGGGAGCAGTAGTGATTGGTCGCAACGTGGGTTTTAGATGCGGCTTGGCGTCTTGCGAGTCTTCACCATCTTGGTACTCGTCGTCCTCACCTTCCTCCACGTCATCTTCCGAGTGGTGCTGAACGGTGCGAGTCGTTGGCTCGGGCTGCCGTCCTGACCCTCTCTTCTCGCGGTCGCGGTCCCGGTCGCGGTCCCGATCCCTGTGGACCTTCTCCTGATTCACATCCTCCTCGGCATCAAGCTTCAGTGGGGGCTGGCGACGGCGCTCTGCCTCCTCCTCCATCTGCACAAATACACAATCCATCACGTGATGCAATTAAATAATGTTCACAAGTTCATTCAGAAATGCAAGGAATTCCTCTTTTGGGCATGAAGACACCAAGATGTACTAACAAAATATGAAAATGAATTAATCCAACACTAAGAGAGAGATGGGAAAACATGGAAAGAGAAAAAAATGGGGAGTTTGTACACCTCTGTTCTTATTAACCAAACACACACACACACACACACACACACACACACACACACACACGCGCGCGCACACACCTACATAACAGCAGGACAGAGAGGAGTGGAGCGTCCTCTGTGTCCTAAATACACAAGCACCTCTAGATAAAATATTCAATTTCTTTCTCAGACATCCCAAGGATTCTGGGTTATATTTGATAACTCCCTTTAACAGTTGAAAGGCTGTATTCTTTTTTTAGTCGGAGTATCTGCACATCTTTAAGGCTTCGGGGCGGATGGATAAAGAGGAAAATAAATAACGTAGTGCAGTATATCACACGGCAGTGCTGGGGGTTTCTTGTTTGGGTCAAAGCTGTACTAGCTAACGGAAAAAAACAATCATAATCCACAAGGTGAAACGGCTGTAACCGGCACGGACGTGTTCACTACTCTACGGAAGACCCAGGTGGACTCACCCTCTGCAGCTCAGCATCGGGGTCGGGGTGACCCTCAGCTAGAAGCCTCTGCCTGATCTCCTCCAGCTCCTCCTTCTCCCTCTTCCGGTCTCGTTCATCTAATTCTGTCTCCTTTTCTCGGTCACGAAGCCGCTTCTGCAAAGCGCTGCCCCTGGTGTTGAGATTGAGAAAAAGTCAAGTAATGACTAACACACACACAAAAATAATAATAATAATAAAGAAAAAAAAACGGTGTATATCCAATTCTTTCAAATTTGCATTAAGAATATCACCTGTAGTATTTTGGGTCATCTCTGTCATCATCATAATCTTCAAGGAATTCTTTCAGTCTTTTGGCTTCTTTCATCTGAAATTAAACATTAAGTAATATTTAATATATCCATCATCAATCCAGGAATCAAGACGAACGTAAAAAAAAAAAATGTAGGCAAATCCATAGCAATCGATATCTTGCTAATTTTTTTGGCAACTACATTTTTTTTATTATTATTAGATCTATTGTTTTTGTTTATGTTCTACTTATGTGCTTATTATACTTTTTCTTTTTCAATCTTGCATCTTATTACTATCTCCAAAGGCATCAGTAAGGTTTCCTATCTTAATTTATCTCATTAACAAATTGTTAGAGAAAACTGTATTCATAAGACTAGATCAAAGAGTGCAAAGTAGGGGGAGTTCACTGCCTCAAGGAAATGTAGATTAAGTTTCCAGGAAGAGAAAAGCATGATCAGGTGATTCTCTATTGCTTCCTTGTGTGAGTCTTAACTCCCTGGTATTCATTTTATTGTCCTGTGTGGCCACCGCCGCCAATTTGAGACTCTAAATAGACTAAAACAAATGCTAAGAGATATTTACAAGCACAGTCTGATCCAGATCGGACATGAATTCATATTTACCATTTCACGCCGCCTCTCATCCTCCCTCTCCGTTTCTTTGCTGTAGTCGCGTGCCTTCTTCCTCTCCCGGATCTCCCAGTTTTTGAGGCGCTTTAGAAGACATGAAAAACTAATTTAACCCCTACTGCATCCATCATACACAACAGTCAACTGTGTTGTTCGGCTCGAGCAGGAGTATGACATGGTGGGTGCTGAATGTACCTCCTGGTAAGCGGCCTCCTTGTCCCTAAGCCTCCTCTCGAGTCTCCTCCGTTCGTAGACGTCCTCCTCATCTTCTTCACGGTCTCGTTTCTTATCATCTCTTGTCCTCTCTCTGCAGGGGACACAGGGCTATTAGACCTATTCTTGTGTAAATTTAAATCATCCATGTGAAGAAAATGTATCAAGAAAAGTGGGGAAAAAATGCATGGACTTATTTCTGTGGTGGTCCGTGCTGTTCCTTTGGCCCTATCGGGGTGACGACAGGAGTCAACAGATGACAGGTGTCACCAGAGGCAAAAGGTCTTAGGGTCAACATTTGTGTTATATTCTCCTCAGAGTCAATACCGTTATTTTGAACTGAAAGGAACGTCATGCAGACTTTCAACCCAAACTGCATCATATTACCCTAGGGGGTATGTGTGAAAAATACACATACAACTTAACAATACTTATTGTGGCGTAGGAGCTTGCCCTACAGGCTGTGGAAAAACAGATTTTCTTATCTAAAATCTTTAAAGAGCTACAGCACCTTGAGCAGATCCATGTGAAAATTGACATCATCATGCTGTTCTTGTTCTGAGAGAGATTGGTGGTATACAAGGAAGGCTTTGGTGCCTTCTAGTGAAGCAATTTGGTAATGCTGGAGTAAACAGTGTCAGGAAATCAACACCGGTGTGAAAATAGCACAAATATACCACACCATCGTACTAGTGCTGTCTGAGATGTTTGGTTTGAATTCAAAATTTTGACCTTAAGCTACAGAATACCCATCAAGAAAAAACGTGTTTAACTCTGCAATACAATAAAGTACTCAAATTTTGTCGCAAAACATCTGTGGTGTGTGTATGTGATCAGCTCAGAAGTCATGTTTAAAAGGCTGACAGACATAAATGGAAGATTAACCATACAGCTATTAAACCGAAAACCAAGATCACTAGTGACAGTGAAAGACAGACCGTGGGTTTACTTATTTATGCTGACAGCTGAACTCCTCAAGGCTGTAAGCTGAACTAGTAATCATTATTACCTATTACCAGTTATTAAAACGTCTCACAGGGAAGTAGGTTGGCCTGAAGAGGTTAAAGAGAACATATTTCAGTTGAAGGACTGCAGTTCAAGACCCTGTGTCAGCAAGCAACGCTCTGCTGAAGTGTCCTTGAACTAGCCACTAAATCCCAACCAGCTCCGGCGGTGTTTTTCTGTAGCTGGCCATGACCTCCACAGAGATGGCAGAGTGACAAGAGGTTTTTTTGCAAGCTATGGCGGCTGGGGGGGGAAGGGGAATAAATCAAGTATGACATTAGTCTCATCTTACTGACCTTGATCTGCTGCGGTCTTCGCTGACGTCGCGACTCCTGTCCCTCTCACGCTCCCTCTCCCGCTCCTTCGTCCGCTCTCGCTCGCGGTCTCTGTCACGTTCCCGGTCGCGATCTCTGTCTCTTTCCCGCTCCTTGTCTCTTTCCCTCTCCCTCTCCCTCTCCTTCTCCTTCTCGCGGTCGCGGCGCTCCCTCTCTCGTTCACGCTCTTTGTCCCTCTCTCTCCTTTCCCTCTCGAGTTCCAGCCGTTCCTTTTCTTTCTTTCCTTTCTCCTCCTCCAGCTTCTGCAGGGGCCCAACAGGAAGAGAGGGGACAGCGTGTTAATTGGTTGGTAATATTTAAAAAAAGAAAAAAAAAAATCAATTAGAAGACACTTCAGAAATCTGCTGACGTGCATAAATCAACATGATAATCAAGTGTCAGGTGTTTTACAGTCCCTGATCCAGCCATGCTCACATACTGCTGCAACTCACTGCATTGAGGAGTAAGGAAGTCGTCTAAGAGCCCTGGTGTTTCATCCAGGAAGAGTGGTCCTGTGCTTGAGTGGGTTTAATATAGATGCTGCTCAGTTCAGAAGCTATTTACCAACAGGCAACAGACTTAAACTGCAGGTCAGTCTTGAAAGGTACTGAAAAATGGGGGCACTCTGGGATGATGTAAAGGTTACAGCAGGAATCAAAGCTACACCAGAAAAATGATGATCTATTTTTATATTCTACGATCCACTTTTGTAAAGTATCACCCATTGTTGATCCTAAAATGTATTTTATCATTTTGCTTTAATGGAAGTGGCTAGGGATGTGGACTGTGGATAAAAATGTAATTTCCTGTCCTGGCCCCAGCATTAAGTCCTCCCATTTAGTACATATACTAGTAGTGAATGAATTTCCCACATTATCTAACAAGTCAACTTGTCCTCTGCTGTTGCTACGTGCTCTTTGAGGTTCTGAGATCTTGCTCTGATGTAATAAGCTGACAGTCCAAAAAAAAAAAATCAGCAAATGCAGAAAAAAAAAAAGATTGAATTTATACAAGAGATATGCTGACAATGGAAAATATTTAACTGGAAGTGGTTTACTTACACCATAGCACCGCCACCAAAAAAAAAGTACTTTCCAGCACTCACTGCAGAGTCATGTCTTGACTTTAATGCACATTAAGTAAAGTATTCACGTAGAGCTCAACACATACAGCACAACGTTAACCTCGCCCGGGTTATGGAATTCAATTCCAACTGGGCCACTTGTGCTAAAAATGCACCTAGGGTCACATAAGGCACTTTGGCTTTATATTACTCTAGGTTTCCACCAAGTGGCATATGTTAAAAGGCACATGTGTCATAAATACAAGCCAAGGCCACTTTGAACCTGTAGGTCAGCAGGTTCAAGACGGGTCTAACTATACACTTAAGATCACCACTTCATAATTTCCTGGTGTGGTCTTACCTAACGGTACTAAATGGATTAGAGTGAGTCCAAGCTGTACATAGCAAACGGTCTTACTAAGTGAATTACATAATCAGGTCCCATGTGTTTTTTACATGGACATCTGAGATGCAGGGGGCAGAGCAAGAGACTCTGCTCGGGTGCAAATCCCCTGCAGCAGTATGGCAGCTCAGTAAACAACTCAGTGGCAGACCCTGGAAACAGGGTTACACGGTTTTGAGGAGGGTGTGGAGGTCATATTATGACACTTACGTATTACAGTTGCAGTTCATGTACATACTGCTTTTAATCCAGTTTACATTTCACTGCAAAGATTTAAAACAAACAAACAAACAAAAAAACAGCCTTATTTTGTCTGACATGCAACTGGATGTGGAAGCCACAGATTCGGCTAAGCATAAGAATACTTCATTTTAAGGGCACCTTTCCTGCTAAGAAAAACAAAAAGCAACCTGTTGCACAAACTTCAGTATGAACCATTTGGAACCAAATTCACTGAAATCATGTGTGCTTTTTCAAAGCAGATCTAAATAAATACTGAATATTAACCATTTAGCCTCTTTCTCAACAAATACCATAAAAAAGTCATGGCTGCGTCTACACAGGATGATCCTTTTCAAGCTAGTGGTGTGCAACTTACAGGTGATGAGCTATGGCTTCAGCGCCTCTCTGCCCCTACACATCCTACAGACTAAGTTTGGGAGGAAAAGCAGGTCAAATGTACAGACAAAATAAAGAGAAAACATCTCTGAGTGATACCTGTTTAAATCTCAACAGTTCATCCACATACACAACAACAACAACTTGATGGTCCAAACAAATCAGACACTGTATTCCATGTTGTCACAAGGAAATTAAATTACTGAAGCAGTCTTACCTGTAGGCTGTCTTCTGGTGTCTATCAGGCCTCTCCAACCCAACAAATGGTACAAAAAAAACCAAACCAAACCAAACCAAAAAAAAAAACTAAACAGAATTAGGCCCACAGTTCAAACAACACTTTTACAAATTCAACAAATTTCCTCCAGCTGTTACTGTAACTGCCGTACATGTTACAGGTGGTTAACAACATTCACATTACCGTGTTGAAATGTGGGTCTAATGCCTGTTGAGTGGACACAAAGGAAAGGAGGAGAGGGAGGAAACAGGTCTCAGCAAGAGGGCTGTCCAAACTGCCTTAGCATTTGTTTTATCCTATTTGCAGGGCAGTGCTTTGCTTACCACACCAGGAAACATCAGCTAGCATCTGATGAGCTGTCAATCACAGAGAAGTATACTAAACTGACTTCAAAACTGTCTGAAATTTCAGGTACTAATTACATTGACCTGGTTCTCCAAATAAACACTAGAAATTACTGATTTAACCCAAGTCTAAATATTTCAGCAAATCTGCAGTCTAAAAACACCTTGGCTATGCTGCACTTACCTCTCATTCTATTATTCCATTGAGGAGAAAACTGGCTTATTGCCACAGGTTTGACACATCTAATAGCCAAATAACCCTGCAGCTTTTGACTAAAAGGCAAAAACGTCACTATAATTCACCAGTATGCCAATATATATCTCAGTATCCTCAAACTGGTACGCTTAAGAATTGGGAGGGGGGGTTCACTCTAGACACTGAAATGAAAAATGAGATATAAACAAAAAAAGGAACAAAAAGGAGGGAAATACAAGTAATACAAGACAAGAAAAGTGAAAAAAACGAACAAATACAACAAGGCCTTACCTTATTTAGTCTTCAGAACGCAGAGTGCTGTGGAGGGGCGCTCCCTGCTTTAGCAACTTTACAGGCTGCAGTTCAAATTACTGCAGTGGTTAGGCTCATTCAGTTTCTGTGTGTGTTCCTCAAAACACAGCATTTACCATCTGAGGACCTGCAGAGGTTCACTGAGCTCCATGGCCTTCTGACAGACCCATGTTTTCAGTGTTTTAATCACTGCTGCTTTTCTAAATGGGATCAGACCATACTCAACTAATCCATCTCCTCAATAAAAACCCACAAATACAAGAAAATAGTTTGAAGGTTGCAAAACAAGCTCATACCTTAAGAAAAATATTAGCACCAAAACTTGGTGCAGAAACTGAGCCAAAAGGCATCATGTTACGAGAAGAAGCCTTGTCGGCCAGCAGAAATTAACTGAGAGCCAGTTGCCCCTTTGCAAACCTCCAGAAGGGAGCGCCCGAAATGTGTAAATAAGAAATTGAGCTCATACTTACATCCTATCCTCGCAACTTTTTCCAAAGCTCTGAGATTCATCTTGCTCTAGTCACCAAATGAACTCTACCATATTGGTGGGGTTTAATCAATAGATTAGCTTTAAAGTGAATTTAACATTACGTCCATGCACTTTGTGTGATGAATTTAGCTTGTGCTGAGGTAAACCTTTTAGTCTCAAATCAGTATCATGAACAGTGATAACTCTTAGCCATTTTGGAAATACTGAACTACAGCCATCAATGAATGGCTGAACAGTTTTATGCTTTAAAAAGGTACTATGAAATTTTCGAATTTATACCAATCGCATCCAGTCCCTATACTGTTTGAATTTCATTGACTAATCTGTGTATGAATAGACAACATCTAAACTAAAGCTGACAGTAACTGAGAATAGTCGTATGGAGGCATTAAATCCATTAATTATATGAAATGCAGCTCCTGTTGCTGTTGAGGATGTTCAAACTACACAATGTGGAGTAGTTTCCTCCAAAACCTAATTCCAGAGTAATAGGAGCAGTTAAATACATTACCTTGTGTGTGTCACGGAATTTACTAATCTCTCTGGAAATCAAGTCTCTCTTGTCATCCTCCATCTCCATGGCATTGATATCCTCCTGACACAGAGGAGAGAGACACACAAAACACAAGCACACTAAGTACTCTGCAATTATTACAAATAAGATACCGCATAGGTTACATCATGAGCTTTAAGATGGCATCGTATCATGCAAATAATCCCTGTCACATTATAAAAGTCAATGATACATGCCACTTTTTTTTTACTCCGGATTTCTAATATAAGTAACCAAAGATCTTCCAATAAGCATGAGGGAGGATTCACAAAAGTAGTTAAGAGGAATAATAACATTTTGGGCAGTTTAAAATATGTTTGAACATTTTATAACTTGTCTGTTCTCCTTCAATGAGAGCAATGCCCACTGTTTATGATAATTACACAGTTTTTCACACATCAGTCTTACCATTTTGAGCTGTCTATTCAATTGTTGTGAAGGAAGGGTCATTCTATTTATACCACAAAGTATGAATACCGGAAACAAAGACCCATTTTGTTCATGCAATTTTTAACAATTTGCATCGTTATTTGTGCCACTGACATCATTCCAAGGCCTGTCCTTTCAGCTATGATGGGTGGAATTTACTAGTCTATTTTCTCTATTTTGTAATTATGGCCATTACTCAGTGGTTCAATTAACCTACTCACACTTTATCAATGATAACCAAGTTCACACTGTAAGGTATGGAGAGCTGGAGAGAGCATAACGTTCTCTAGGTCATCAAGTGACGCAACAAGAGTGGCTGACTGGAGGACTATCTCTCCTGTTAAAAGGACGTATTTAGAATGAGCAGATTTGGCTCATCACACAAAATGCGAGAAAGTACCTCCTCTTTCTTCTCCTTGCGCTTTTTGTTGCGAGGGTGACCGTCAGAGTCCTGCGAGGGAGCATTGAGTTCACTGGCATACTCTCGGATAAGGACTTCGATTGCCCCCTTCACGACCTGGTCCCGACGCTGCGTTTCCTCATCAAGGACCTCCTCCTCATCTTCGTCCCCGTTTTTTGACCCTGCACTTGCTCCCTGCAACATGAAGTCAAAAAGAGGGTGAAGGGTGGAGGGAGGGAACAGAAAACAAAACAGAAAGAAAGTCATGACAGCATCTTCGGGCTTTCACAGAGCTGTTACACCAATTTTGAAATCCATACGCATAAGCGGCATGCTCAACTCATCCGTTATTCAAGTGGTTAGTAAGAACACATACCCCATTGGCACTCTTCTTCTTGGCCTTCCACTCGTCCAGCTGGGCCTTGGTCTTGGCGTCTACCTTGACCAGCAGCTTTTTGTCACCTAGCAGCAGCTCGTGCAGGAGCCGGAGAGCTCGCAGTGTTGACTCGGGCTCCTTGTACTCACAGAAGCCAAAAGCTTCGGAGAGGTAAGACAAGAAATGTTCCAAAACAAAACTTGATTACTTAGAAGAAAAGGGGAAAAACTGTAACAATAGAGGAGTACGCACTTCTGATTTTGAATGTAGGAAGTGTTATAATGCTTTAAAGTACCTATTGAGGCCTCAATTATCTGCAAAATCTGACATGTAAAAAGACAACTGCTGGGGGACAATATAGATGTCTAGTGCCTTGTCTGTTTTTACCTTGAAGTTTCCCAGAAGCACCCTGCACTCTCTTCCAGCTGAGAACAACACCACATTTCTGCAGTGTGGAAAAAATAAGGAAAATGAATTATTTAATGTGACATCATGCAACAAAACCATAAAGCCAAGTCAGATTTTAGATCTGAACATTACTCCACTACTGACACTGTATCACACCACAAACTGCTTTTGCCTACAAGCTCTGACAACTGAAACAGAGGTCAAGCTCCACGTCCTACTCGTGTTCAGTGAACTCACCGCTAGCAGCTGTCTGACCAACATGTCGGATGCCTTTTCAGAGATGTTCCCGACAAACACAGTGGTGGTGGGGCCACTGCTGCCGTCGTCTGCGTCCTTTGATCTCACGGCGCCCGGCTCTTTCTTGGGAGCTGCCGGCTTCTGTGCTACAGAGACTGTGGTTGGGACGAGGACCTGCAACAACAGGGGGGGGGATAAAATACATCTACCGAATCCCACTGTCATTTTACATTTACATACTTTTACATTTGAAGCATTTTGGTGGTGCAACTTAAAATAACTGCAGCAGTACAAAAGGCAAATTCTTCTTCAATTGCCAACAATAATTGAGTTTAAGGGTCAATGAAATGAGCGCTTCGAATCAAAATCAGACTAGATGACTGGAACTGGACTCAAAATTATATCTAGATTGTATAAGAATAACAGATCAGGCAGAGTGGCTAATGCTTCAACTGGAATCCAGTAGGACCTCGTGTTTCTGACTCACTGTGGGTGTGGGGGTCATTATGCCCATGTGAACTGGGATCATGGGGGTGCCTGAAAATGGAAACAAAAAAAACCACCACTTAGAAAAACAATCACTTCAATACCAAGCACAATATCTGATATTTATGATACTGTTACATAGGCCTAGGCCACATATCAATATCATATCAATACTGCAATGTGAGATTAGATATCGCCTGGGATTACTGGACTTATTACACTGTTCTGGCTGTTCTATTATTAGCCTATACCTGCTTAGTCATCATATCTACATTACTAATGATTGTTTATCAAGAATCTTGACCTTTTTGGGTAGATTGTGCCCCTTTGGCCCATTTTAGGTATTTAAACTTTAGGGGTGGGTGGGGGGAAATCACTACAGCATAATATTGCAATATTTTGTGTGGTAATATTGCATCAATACAGGGATGCCAAGTATCGATATCCCAAGAATGGATGCAGCATTTATGACTTTTTTTCTGATAGTGTTGGTCAGTCTGTCCCACTGTGCTGCAATAAAAATTACTGAAGTTTTCCCCGAGAGACATAAATCTCAATATAGTCGCAATACTCAGCATATTGCAAAATGTTTACAATTGCAATACTATCACATAATGACTTATGTATGGTGATAATACTGTTTCGAGGGGCCTCTGGTGATTCCCACCCCTACTCAGTTTACAGATGTTTGAGATGGTATTACGTCTACATATTTCTCTCTCTCTGTTGGTTGTTAATGCGCTCCCTAATCAAATTGTGAATCAAAATTATGTCGCCTTGCTTCCTCATTCTCACTGTCACCTCTGCCTGGCTTGTGTTATTGACATGCCAGGGCTCATG
>OMLB01053613.1:0-13669 GCA_900302555.1 Myripristis jacobus
CAGAATCTATTTCCTGACGTCTTGCGAATCATCTGATGTCTATGTGTACTAAAACGGCTCTGACAATTTCAAATAGGAGTGTGTGTGTGTGTGTGTGTGTGTGTGTGTGTGTGTGTGTGTGTGTGTGTGTGTCAGAGTGCTCTCACTCACATGTGCATGTTTGTGTGTGTTGCCAAGCAATGCATTCTAGTGGGGTTACCCAACAACTCAGGGCAGTGCCAGGTGGACTATTTTGTATTAGATAGCAGCACGTAATCCAGAGAAAGAAACAGAGATAAATAACTAGAGAGAGATAGGGAGAGAGAGGGGGAGAGAGAAAGAGAGAGGGAGAGTGAATAATTCATTCAGGTTATATGCTTATGATTCACTAAGGTTGTGGAGGAGTTGGTTGGAGTGGTTTCTCATGGGGAGTGGCTGCACTCAAGCTATTAACCAGGCTTTGAGAATGCAGAACAAAATTTCTGAGTCAAGAACTAGGGCACACCCATATCATGCATTCACAGATAAGGGAAGTCTAGTAAAATGTAAGAGTAAATGTAAATGTTTTCAATAAACCCCTATTAACCCTAAAATGCACAATGTATTGGATACCATTTGAATGCACAACATGGGACCCATATTAATTTCCTATTAAATCTGATGCAGAGTTGAGGGTTTTTGTTTTTTTTAAATGAATTAATTTGATATTTGAGGTAATCTATAATTATTTTGACTTTGATGATCACAAATCATGGCATTTATTTTTATTTTCTTAGGTTTTGCATAATGGACCTGTATTCAAAATGAATATGGGTCCTTAGTCTGTGCTGTCACATTTGGGGTAGTGATACAAAATTGATTTTTATGTAAAATGTAAGAAAGTAAAAAAAATGTTAACATTTACAATGATTAAAAACAATTTAATTAAATATTACCATAAATATCAAAACAAGAGATCCGCAGTTATGAATCAGATTTCATTGGAAATGACTGCTGATCCATTTGGACCCATGCTGTGCATTTTAGGGGTAATCATACAAAAACACCTTTTATTCTTGAAGTAAAAACCTCATAAACCTTTAATCATAAAATACAAATAAATTGGGGATGTCCTAAAATGCTAAATGATAAAATAAATTTATTTAAAAATTACTGCAAACAACAACTCACCCGGGTCCATTTGGACCCATGCTATGCACTCTAGGATTACAACATGAAAGCCACAGTAAAAATAATCCACATCACAATGAAATCTCAACTCACCTAATCGCATTTGACTTAAATATTTTTTCTCCTGTTATTGTTACAATATCACAGCATAAACATTATCTAATCATTCTCACAATTAGTAATGCTGTTTCCGCTTTGTAATTTCCATCTTGTATGGAAGGGAAAATCCAATTAGTCACAAATGATTCAGCAAAATAGAGGAAAACTAATTAGCTAATTCACAGAATGATTTAGCTAATGCCCATTTGTAGCTTTAATGTGGACATTCTGATGAATTCAAAAAGCCGTGCTGGTGAATTAATAACTGGGGAACACATTTTATGTGTCAGCATTTTCCACATTGTTATCTCCTGATATTACAAATGTTATTCTCATTTCCTGATATTGTGCATCTGTATCACTGATATTAATTTGAAAGCCTATGGAGGCAGATGAGCACACCAAGTATGTCGTGTGTGTATGAGCGTTTGAAAGATTGGGGCAGTGCATGTAAAAAGATTGTCTTGCAGTATTTACTGTAATTTGATATAGATATAGATTCATAGACATAATAAATGAACTTGGCACTCATACACCAGATCCTACATAAGATCAGAATGTAAAAGTAAATACCGAATGGTTTCCCCTCGTCATCAGCTCAGGTACTCACACCAGGTCAGAGCAGCTGGTGTGGGTCCTGGTAGGGAACTTTAACATTAAAAAAGTTGTTTCGAAATGATTATTATTACTTTTTATCAATTTGTTACTAATTGTCCTATTTGTTTTGCTCTTACAGACATTGGAAGACCTTTGTCACGGCTGTGAACTGTCCAAGTGTTATGGAAGCAGTGCAGACTACTTTGGAATAAGCCACAAAGCTAATCTGAATGGTTGAATGGTGGTATTTTACCCAAAAGAAGCCAGAGAGAGGAAAACAGATCCTTTGGAGGTACTGTCATACATATCTGCAGTGAGAGGTACAAACAGACATCGCTGCTGTATTCCCTGGCTCATCTAACACTCGGGGAGACAGCAATAAGCAATGAGCACAGCACCAAGGAACTCTCCCCTCTTGGAGTTACAATGCATATTGATTTTCTGCCTCGCTCTGCACAGGGAGTTAATACAATGAAACAACAGTGATCCATCTGTAGACGCAAGGAATTATAATTACATGGGTTCAAGTTTCACTTGAGTATTGAAGCACAGGTGATGCGCAAAGTCATCCTCATTTCCCATTAATGGACTGGGACATCATGGAACCAGCATAAAATTTAGCATTCAAGTTGACTCAAGCTGGACTCTCTGCATTCAGTCTCCATTATGGAATCAGAAGAAGGCATGACAGGGCTATCCACAGCTGCGCTGGTGGCCATAGCATGCAACACATTTGTTGCCATCCTCCTCCTGCTCCTCTTTCTTATCCTCTACAGAGCCTGCAAGGTGCCTTCTAGCCAAGAGAGGCTGCCGGTGCTTGCTCCTAATGTGGGACAAACCCAGCAGAGGAACGAGCACAAGTATCTGTTGACCTCCTGACTGGAGAAGGATGATTTAAATCTAGCAAGCAGCAAAGGCCTCCAAGCAACCCTCAGGAAAAGAGGGGGAGAGAGAGGACTGAATGCGAGTAATGATCATGCTTGTCCTTCATAGCTCATAGTAAATTCAGCTGTAGATCTAAATGGTAGAGTAAGCAGGTGTAATGTCAGAAATGGCTGTGCCTCACAAAGGTAGCAAAGAAAATTACGGTGGCATGAGGCAACTACTTCTGTATGGCCATCACCTTCCCATTTGATCCAGTGCATGAGGGAATGAAAATGTGAAAGTACACTTTTAATACAAACATAAGCTAAGCAACTGGACATGGCCACATGGATGAATGGGAGTCAATTATGGAGACAGAGAGAATGGAATGTTCAGTATGCAGCTAAGCTCAGCTGGCCTGTTGTTGAACATTTCTAAATTTACCATCTCATTGTATAAAAAAGAAAGAATCAGCCTATTTCAGAGAACAGCGACATCAGTCTGTGTGTATAACTGTCACTCATAAATAGACTTAATCTGTGAGCAGGGCTGGAATTTTGTTTTCAGAGGTGGGGTGGAGGGGTGGGGGCACAGTTAGTACAGTTAGCAAATGATTTCCAAAAAATAAAAAATATTAGAATGAATACTGTGAGTGGAGAAGCACAGTGGTGGACTGACCGTGCTCATATGAAATGACATATAAAAAAATAATACGGCAATTCAACAATGGTATGATGGCAATATACCACGGCCTCTCATACATTCTTGCTTCATTGTGCAATTTATAATCCTCACCTCTCCACTTTCTACATGCTGCCCCTGCTCCCTGTCTATCACCTGCTGGGGTGGCTGCTGTTCCTGCTGAGTTACAGACACAATACATTATTAAAATAAATAAATAGATCGATCGATCAATAGATAGATAGATAGATAGACAGACAGACAGACAGACAGATAAAACTACTTTCAGGGTTTATGTTTCTCATAATTGATGGTAACATTTTTAACAGTGTAGCAGTGCATTTCAACAGAGATCTAAGTACACAGCTTTCACAGCAACAATCAATCGCCAGGCTGAGCTTTCCAAGTGCAGAATGATCACCAATACTGTTTATATATGTCGCTAGCTGGCTAGCTAAATACAAATAAAAGCAAGCAGCAAATTAAAGATGATGCTCTTAGTTCCCTGCATAATTAATGTTAGTGAACCGGGAATTAATGTGTCTCACTCTCACACTCTTTTTTCAAAAAAATTCTTGTCTTCCGTCTTCTGTACTTTGGGGGGGGTTTGAACATCACTAACATTTCTGCTGAGCTGCTGGTTCGCTGTTTGAATCGGTTTGAATGAAAGTGCGAGAGGAAAGGGGAAGGGGAGTTGGAGCCGGGACAGGGAGCATGAGCGGACGGTGATTCCGTGTGGTCCTAGTGTGCGCAGTTTTCTTCCGTTTTTTTACATGCAAAAACTGGAGGTGTCCACTACTGCCCCCTCAATATATGTAGACGACCTCCCTCCCCGCCCCATAAATTACGCCCCTGTCCATAATGCTTTTCTGAGAGTGTTACATAAGGACTAGAGAGGCTTAGCTGAGCTTTGTGTCCTCTTGAATACAGCCCTCAGTCTGGCATCTGCTTGTGGCTGCCAAAGATGGCCCACTCACACTACAGTCAATGGGAGAACTCTCGCACTTGGCTTTAAAGGTCCCATAACCAGGGGCGTCGTAGTGGGGGGAAAAGCGGGACCGATTACCTAGGGCCACAATGGGGGAGGGGGCCCTCGAAAGGCGTGACATAAAAAGGTTGTTTTTATTTATTTTTTTTTATTTCTAAGTAATTAGTGTCATAACTAACTTAAAATTGGCTGAATAAATCGGATGAGAGACTTTACTCTGTATAAAAAAATAGTGGACGCTCACTGAGGCCCCTCTCACCCCGTACAATACATAATGGTTCAGTCCACCCCTGCAGCTGCAGGTGCCCGAGGATGCTTCTCTAAACCAGCTTAACGAGCGGAGTGGCTGCTGATCACAGTAGAGACATGTCTTTCCCCAAGAAGGCAAAATCGGGGAGCCTTAAAAGAAAAGAAAAAGCAGAAAGGGAAAGAAAGCAAGGAGAGGGAAGACAACTCCTGACTAATTTCTTTCAAAAGAAAGGTGAGCACAGTTCACAGCTAACACAGTTTAAGAACAGTTAAAGCTAATGTCAGCAGTTGTAAAGATTGAAGACAGTCAGAAAGCCATGAATCTAGCTCAGTTTCAGCAGCAGCAGGTTCCTCATCCTCATCTCATCCCTCATTAAGTGGTGACTGAAAGTTGTTATTACAAGAAATCATTTCACATTGAAGTCGCGGACCTCGCGGTAAAAACAGTTCAAATTTGGAGCGATATTTAGCTCCTTTACCAGTAAGCTAGCGTGACATGTTTGGTATCAGCGGATTCCTTTCAATTTCAAGATTTCTATGATGCTTATGATTAAAAAAACAGAGCCCCTGACGGCCTTCAGAAGACAGTAATGTTAATGCCAGATGATCCACCATCATTTTCAGAGGGTTAAAAGTAGGCCAAGAAAGCCAAGAACTGAGGTGGAGGAGAATAATTCCAACTATAAGATCATGGTGATCAATGAGGCAGAGTATAATTAAAATAAACATGTGGTTCTGTTTTTCACATTTGGATGGTTAAATTGTGTTAGAAATAGACCTACCAGTAGGCTGCAGTTAAATTTCTGGCCTATTCAAACAAGACAATTTCATTTAAAGATATCACGTTAGAGATCACGATAAATACTTAAATTAAGCATGATAATTCATCCGAACAGATACGTCAAGTGCATCAGCAGCAGCAGCAGCAGCTGTCTGCCAGCCCCGTATAAAATAAAAATAGCCTATAGTCCATATTTATTTCAGAATGATTTTCATGTATTAAAAACAGTTCTGAAATAAAAAGAGCATATGTATGTGTATATATAATATAGTTCAAATTCAGCTATCACTGAAATAGAATGTTCGGTAGTTTGTAGTTTGGGACTCTCACCCCCCTGCTTTGCAGTAGGAACAGAGGAGAAAATTTATGGCGCATGCAGACTGTGTGACTGCTCTCAATACAATCAGAGAAATGTTCATATTTTCTGGAAATCAGAAGATTAAATTGCAACGACCATATAGCCTCATATATGTATTTTTTCACCCCAAATCCAATGCCACCACCTGTGAGTCTACAGTTTTGGAGATAAATCAGACCTGCATGCGGGACTACATGGGAGACAGTGAGCAGTAACCAAGTAACTGTCATATTGTTCTTTTCACAAATATGGGAATGATAGTCAAAAATATCATTAAAATGCATAATTTTATATAAAACAGCATCAAAATACAAGGGCTATGCAAGGGCCCAAGAAGATTTCTTTTCATGGGGCCCAAAATCCCTGCCCATAACATTACATTTTGGGGATAATATAGTGGTAGCTCCACTACAAATACACCCATGAAGATCTGACGTGTAACTGAAACTTCCGACTGAACAATGCATGTTACATACAAGTTATATCCAAACAATCATGATTAATTTTACAATGTGTAGTTTAAATTTTACAATTCAGGCATTTAGCCAATGCTCTTGTGACTAACACTGAGTAACCAGGTAGAGTTTCACACAAAATAACTGTTGTATTAGGATATATGGCTGTTTTCGGAAAAATCCACTGTAAAACACTTAAAAAAAACTACCAGTATTTCTAGTATCGTATTTCTGGGCCAGTTTTATTGCGGGTAGACAACATGAAGTTGTGTTATAGTTCCAGCACAAAAATGGAACTTGACCGTAGAAAGCTGTGTTAAACATAATATAAGTCAAGTTTTGGCATCATTCCCTCAGAATTAAAGTGCAAGGGCTTCTTTGTAGACTCACCATTTTGTACAAAAATCATACAGGGAAGACATCCATTGTAGAAGAGGCAGACATATGCCAGTTTCTCCTCTGACAGTAGCCCAAAGTGTATGTCTATGATACAATGTGGTCACAAGACATGATGCATTTTGGTAAAGAAGCTCGCTTTTCTCTCAACACAAAATGAACAGCTTACAATTTAATGCAACAAGTTCAGACATATGCTCTGGGGGTTGTTGAAAATCCTTCTATGAAATGTGGGAAATCATTAACTGAAGTAGACAAGGCAGGCTGAATGAATGTGAGTACAAAAAGGCAAATTACAACACATAATCAAAAAATAACCTCTGGAATACACTGAACATCACATATTTATGATAATAAAAAGTGTAAGAGTATCTGAGGATTGCATTTTCCTTAATGGATGTGCTGTAGTGATCTAAATTTTGACTTTTGGGTAACAGAAACTCTTTCTAAACACTAGATCATGCTAACTTTGCCCAGCCCTTGAGTATGCTTACTGCTGGTGCAGAATTATGATAATTGCTACAGCTATACCGTAACTACTACCCAGAGGCCACAGTCATTTGTTATATAGTGTGTCCATAAGAAAAAAATGTGATTAAGCATTCCCTCTGGCTAAACTTGTGGAGATGAAGTAATGAATCACAGTTAAGAGGGAGAGTGCTGCATGTGTGCATGGTGAGATATCACAGGCAATGCTCTAATGAAGAGAGAGAGGGAGCCCAGGACAGTGGCAGCGTTTGATTCCAGTAAAGCAATATAGTACAGGTTGCCACTTTATGGAAGGACAAGATCATTAGGAGAGAGAGGGATGAAAAAATTAAGAAAAATAAAGATGGGAACCACAGTGACTCAAATCAAAGTTCTCCCTGTAGATGGGATATTAAAAGGCTTCTAGCTCATCACTGGACAGCTGCCCAGGACTCTGTGCACAAGCCAAATAAGTCATCTGGATTGGGTCCAAAAATGCTCAATCTATTACACTAATTTACCTCTCTGTTAACTCAGAGTAACTCTGCCCTGTCATTCTTGGCTTAACAAAAGAAAAAGAAAAGACTTGTATGATACATACAAAAGAGCTTGATTTAACACCTCCATACGAAGGCGACTAAATCACTGGAATGAGAATGCTAATTGTCTGATTAGTCAAATACATATTAAAGACAATGGAAAAATGCATCATTTATGGAATATGAATAATTTATGCACAATAGAGAGAGAATAGAATGAAAACCGTTTAATAAATATATCCAAAATCAATCCATTGTGTTGTTGTTGTTAAATCCACTGCATATATTGATCTGACAACTTGCTGTTCATTACTGTTGCTAATGTCAAACAAAGAAAGGAACTTTTATGAATGGGAATATGAGGATTAAGAACCACTTTACTGTGCTCATGAGAGTAGCCTTGGCGGTCATTTTAAAGTGCGCTTGCCTCTGGCTCCCTCAGCAGGCTCAGTAGCTTCTCCATCTTGGCTATTTCCACTTCTGGACCTTTGGGCAGCTCCTCACCCTTCTTCATCTTCACACACACACACACACACATACCATAAATTACTTGACCTTATGCTCAGATCAAGCACCAAGGCGGCCCTCAAACATAGCATGCAGGCGGTAAACATTGTAACATGAAGAGAACAGAAACACAATCCGGCAGAAATGAAAATGGATGCAAGACGAAGGTCAATAGTAGAATTGTCCATATTTTGCTTTTATATAAGTACTTTCCCACCACATTGTGAAACATATGTTAAAGAAATAGAGCTATTGCCAGAACTGAGGAGTGAAGTCAAGAGCACATTCAAGAGGGTCCAAAGTGTGTGGCATGGACATGTTATTGTTACTGGCACATGAAATGCTCCTGTTTGTAGTTTCAAAAGCACATCGGCTGGAGAGCAGTATTATGGCTCAACATTTGTATTGTGTTATTGCAGAAGTCCACTCTCCCTCTCACAGGGTGGATATTTGACAGGCTTCTCCTTATCAAGGCCCCATCACTATGGTTACAGGCCTTACTCATCAGATTTTAATTGAATAAGCCTGATACAATCTTGCAGATTCACCACAGCTCCACTTTACTTTAACCATTTTGTAATGAAATGGCATGGCTGACTGATGGGAATTTTAATGGCAACATATGCTAAAATGATTTGGCATTGAAAAAAATATGTCATGGACTTCCATTTGCAAGCACAAACAGGTAATTCATTTGAACCCACCCAGTCTCAAATGATAGCTAAGCCTATGTTTTTGCATACACAGTGGGTTGTTAACCATGGCTATCTAGTAATGTTCATACAACTGGAGGGAAATGCTCATTTCAAAGATTAATAGAACAAGTGCAAACGACAAAAAAACACACAAACTGGAGGGCAGCTGGCACTCTTACAAAAAATTTAAAAAACTGTGTTTATCCAACGCAATATGTTTTGGCTGTACAATTTGACTGCCACAGTATATTAAAAAGAAAGTTTAAGATCTGACTGGAATCAAAGGACAGTCTATGGATGCAGACAGTACATAGCGCTCAAAAAGGAGTTCAGTCTTCAGCAGTGTCCTTCCGGTGTGGAGCAGTGCTGTAGAAATTTATTAACACCTCCCTGAAAACAAATAAAGATGAACATGCTGGAATTTGACCTTAACTAACACTCAGCTGCTATTTACATTTACATTTGTCTAGAGTGCAGGTTATTTTTAGTTGGAAACGGATAGTGAGGGGGCTTATCCAGAGAGACAGCTGCATGCACACAGTGAATCAACCCAACATAACATCTCGATGCTAAATAATATCTCTGTTATGATAAATGGCTCAATAAGGCTTTCTCAACAGTACAGAAAAATGTTGACTGGGCAGAAAGCAGCACAGATCAACTCATAAAACTCCATCTTTAACTCACTGCTTCCCCAAGATTGCAGCCTATGCTCTATCTTTTTTTGCTGTTGTTGTTAGTTATTGCTGTCATGCAGAATACAGAAAAAAAATAATAGATCTTTCCTCAGTTTTCAAAAGTTATTAATACAAATTGGATACCCAAACTGTCCTGCAAGAACTGGAACACTACATATGCTCTTTTGATAAGCTGAGATGATCAGTTGACTATCAAATAATATGATATAGTGTTGCTCTTAGACTGCCAGCACTGGTTATGATTAGTTGGCAACAAAAAATAATGTTTATGAAAACAGCAGGGATAAAATGAGCACACTGAGTTTTGATTAAATGTAGTCAGGCTAACTTGAATATAATAATATTCAAAATAATAATCATCTTTCAAATAATAATTTGGAAATTCAATTATCACAGCTGGCCCACTGAGCTGTTCCATGGAGAGACCTAATGTGAGTTCAAGAGAAACAGTTTTCAGGGTTCAGGATCTAAAGATGATTGCTATTTTGGACTGTGTCTAAAGTGCAGCAACACACACACCATTAATGTTTTGAAATGTACAGAATAAGCAGATTAATTTAATTGTGAGACATATTCTCACCAGATGGAAATCTGAAAATCATTATAAAATATTATAGTAGTATAGTATAGTATAGTAGTAGCGATTTCTACTTGTATGCATGCATAAATGTGCCCAACACAAATGAACACCGGAGGCTGCAGAGCTAACCCTAAACGGACCTTGATTAAAATGTTGTGACTCAGTGTGCCATTTGGTGTCTTTTGTTTGTAGCCCTTGACCTTGCTCTGTGTTTACTAAGTCCACTGTGATTACTCTGCACCTCATTAACTGTTGTCATCAATGGCAGCAGAGAGGACAATGACTCATAACAAGTGAACAGACAAAAATGGAATTGCTTCACTTCATTGTATAGCTGAGTACTAGACACAGCCTGCCTCTAATGATACAACCTTTCAAGTTGATCCCTATAGTAGAAGAGCAAATCTCCGAAAAAATAGATCAGTTTTTGATCTGCCCTTACAAAGCACAATCGTGTTTTTTCATAACTTTAATAATTCTGTTTTTTTAAATGAATAGTTGTATAGAAATATTTTACTGCAAAAAAATGTTTTATTTGGTTAATGTTTGCATCCTCCCCAAAACCGAAAACAGGACCCTACACAGTAGGGCCATAATGGAATTGTGTGTTTTGGCTGGCTGCACTTGTTACCTGTTAGGGGCTGATGACAACAGAGGGTGAAGGGAATAGTCAAATAACCTATTTTTTATGATATGATAACTCTCTCTGGTACATATAATGATATCTTGTTGTGATACATAGCTTTTGGGTTTTTAATTTCTTCTTCAGTTTACACCTATAAATCATGTGTGTTTAAGTGTGTACATTTCAAAGATGGACAAAGGTACTGATGAAATCTGCTTTAGGAAATCTGCTGCAGTAATTGTCTATGAAAATCCAGTCAAAATTTTATGACATTCTGAGCATTATTTCTAGAGATACATGTGATAAGGCAGACATAGTCCCTTTTGGAGACGCCTAAATTTTCACTATTATCGGTTAAAAAAATTCATTTTGCTGAAAAATATTTTCATATAACTATTAATTCCAAAAACTGGTTTAGAATGCTAAGGTTATGAAAAAAAACTACAAAAAAAACAAAACAAAACAAAACAAAAAAAACAGTTGTGCATTGTTCTTCCTTGGATAGGGACATTTAGGGGTCTTGCACTTGCTGATAATGAGCTGAAAAGAGGGGGAAAAGACTGACACTTTCACTCCATTGTTATTTAGTGAATTCAGGTCTGGTTCATAACTCTGCAAATGATGAAACATTTGATCTGCCTGCATTGATGTGGAACAACAAGTGGCAGTCATGAATAATGCAAAAGGCCAGATATGCATCCAGAATCTTTACAGGTCATATGGCATTGACAGATTTTGAGGGGTGAAAGAACAGCACATGCTGTACCAAATGGTAAGATCTGCAGAGCAGACTTCTTCTACTAATATTATTAGTATTATTGAAGGCACTCTGGCTCATCTTTCAATGCCAAAAATAATGAAGAAGAATTGAGAATTCAAAACTAGGTTATTTTTGTGTTTATTTCACCTTCATGAGTACAGGTGATATTGTGAGCTGCACATTGTATAGATATTACAGATGTGGCTCAACAAAGTGGATGCTTAAAGTACTGTATACAGAAAATTATCTGTCAGTATTTGGTCTCCACTTGGATGGGTAGAGTGATGTAAACCTCTTATGTGTAGAATCTGTACTTCAATATATCATTCTCAAATTAAATATTGTGGAAAGCATGTTATAATAGCTATAGAAAAATAAGCCTATTATAATATATGTATTTTTGAAAATAGGTTCATTCTTTATTTTCCTTTCAGTGTGTTTATTCTGTCAGGATAATTTGGTATGAAATATGTAGAACAGCAGCCAAAAGAAGAGTACTGCCTCATTGTACTTGTAGCATGGAGGTATTATATTATATTATATTATATTATAAACTGATTAAAATTACATTATAAGTGAGCAAGTACAGAGACAAATATAGATGCTCAGTGTCGAGTGTTTAGTGGAGGGTAGATCCCCTCCATTATACTGCTACTCTATATAGTACCAGCTGTACTAGCTGGTACTATATTAGCTTCTTTTTTTAATTTTGATTTTATTTATCCTTAATTTACTCAAGAAGGTCCCACTGAGATACAAGATCTCTTCTTCTAGGAAGTCCTGGTCAAGACGGCAGCATGGTTAATTTCACATAAAAAAAAAACAAAAAACGATTTCACATGATAGAGCACATACAATACATAAAAGCAACATAAAGGAGATAGTGAAAGAAGGGAGGCATACATGATATACCGGCACTATCTAAACATAGTCCACCTCAAGATAATAAAATGTAAAATGGGAACATGTTTCCTCCACTGCAGTTTGTAAAAGATCTTTAAAAATATTCAAAGAAGGGAGTACTTCTAAGGTAATGAAATTTTGTAGCTTGTTCAGTGTCCAAGGTACATAAAAGGTGAAAGCAGTTTTACCAAGGTCTGAGTGCACCCTTAAGACATTTAAGAGAATCTGATGAGTAAATCTAGTAGATCTAGCACTATAGTTGTTTGTATGTTGGCCAAAATGTTTTGCTAGGACACTCTCAGTCAATTCCATATCTGTTAAGCAAAACTATGTTGCTTGGTGAATTTAACTTACCTTTCTAAGAATAATCCCAAGCAAAAGTAGATGTTGTCACACATGGATTAGACGTCACAGTTACAAAGACATAGGGCCCTATCTTGCATCCCTAAACCCGTTATTTGGGGATTTAGGGCCCTATCTTGCGCCACCCGCTACCCATTGCCACTATCCGCTTCCCGTGAATTGCGCATTTAGCAATTCAATTCGATTCAATTTTATTTATTTATATAGCCCAGAATCACAGATTACAAATTTGACTCAAAGGGCTTTACAGGAAATACAACATCCTCTGTCCTTAGACCCTCACATCGGATGAGGAACAACTCCCTAAAAAAACCCTTTAACAGGGAGAAAAATAGGAAGAAACCTCAGGGGAGCAACAGCGGAGGGATCCCTCCCCAGGACGAACAATAAATACAATACAATGCAATAGATGTTGTAGACACAGAAAACAAACAACAAAAGATATATATGTATAATGCAAAGGCACTAAGGTAAAAAACAGTCGGCGGATGAGGGAACAGTTGGGATAGCTTCCGCTATCCCTAAACGGTATCTTGCGCCCACGCTACCCGCTATCCATTCAACCTGATCTCACAGAAATCCGTGAAATGAGCACGACCTCTTAACAACGCATTGCGTGCTCCTGGCACGTAACCTGTTAAAATTACGTGTGGCCACCACGCAAACAGTGTCCACTGAAAGTCAGTTAGGATCCATGTCGTGCTGCACACACGCAAACAGTGTCCACTGAAAGTCAACGAGGATCCGAGCTGGACACTCGGATTCTCTCGGCTTCAAAGACGTCACGCTGTGGGTGGTGGTTCATAGATCCCGGAAGTGCAAATTTAATCGATATTCTGAAAAATAGGTCTGATTATTAGCCATAACGTTGTAGCCATCCAAGGCAGACTTACCACGAGCTATGAGGTTGTGTA
>OMLB01053619.1:6698-34633 GCA_900302555.1 Myripristis jacobus
CTTACTCCTCCACTTTTCTCCCTTCCTTTCCCTTCTTACTATGTTCCTCTTCCCTCCGCCTGGAAGACAATCTTACGGGGCAGTAAAACCATGTCCTACAACGGCGGCAGGAGGATTATACCTCGTTCATGGTTTCGTGACTGGAATCCACAGCCGCTCTCCTCTAGCCATATGGCTTTATCAATTTTGCTCTGTATGGCAGAGCCTGTCACCTTAAGACTGCGCCTCCCTGGCATGCCGCCCTAGCCGGCATCTGTCAGAGGGGACTAGTGGGGGTTTAATGTCTCTCTCTCTCTCTCTCTCTCTCTCTCTCTCTCTCTCAAACACACACACTCTGCCTCATTTTCTTTCATCCTCTTTTCTTCTTTCTCTTTCCCTCTCTTGCGTTCCTCATATCCCCTCCCTCTCTTTTGCTGTCGTTATTTTGGGTGTATAATGTGTGAAGAAGAGGCTGTGAGTCCACTCTCATACCTCTTGGGCTCCTATCGATCAGGAGAGCCCCGCCGCATAACTCCTCACTGCTTGTCCTTGTAGTGAAGAGCTCGCGATGGTGACTGCCGTGATAAGATAAATCAAAAGTGTCTCTTTTTTAGGAAAGTGTCCTTAATCTCGTCAAATGGCCACCTGGCCTGCTTTGTAACCTTGAGGATATGTGTCCAATGCTAGCAGGGTCGGAGGATGTAGCACACGCACGTCATGCGCATCCATTGCATGTGGCATACTCGCACAAACGGGCACGCACATGTGCACTCGTACTTTCACACAAATGACAGGTAGTGAATTTTTTGTCATGTCTTTGGTGTCCTTGGGCTGTAAACAAATGCGCTCACACAGTCGCAGAAGCACACACACAGGCGCACACACAGTGTCACAGAAGCGAATTACCCGGGATGTGGCCAAATAGAGATTGAGGGTGTTGGGGAGTGACTCTGTCATGGAGGAAGCATCAGGGAGGTGCATGTGATTGGCACTAGCCTCAGACAGACAGTCAGACTCCTTAGAGCAGCTGGACCATCTCCACACAGAGATGAACACATTACACATTACATAACATATATTTTATTAGAGTCTAAAATTAACTTTTTGTCCTACCTGCCAGGGTAGCTGATAGATGAAAAAAATACCAGACAGATTTTTAACTGCAAAAAATAATAAATTGCATTTTACTATTGCAATTTGCTGTTTTTACTATTTACCATGCCATCTTCATCTCATATGATTCTCAGTCAGTACTTTACAAGAGTGCACAAAGGGTGTTGGAAAAAATTTAATTAAATCAGGAGATTCAGTTGTCCCAGCCCTAATATACAGTAATGACAGTACAAACACTAGCTGTATGCAGAAGTGTTTTCAGGGCAACTGCATGTTCAGTTCAGAAAAGGGTGGTCATCTTCCTAGCAGTAATGTCAGACAGTTTTGTGAGGGCTCTTACTGACGTCTCTTCCTGCCCCTTCAGTAGCCTTGAAGGGGCAGGGACTGTGCCCTGAAGACTGACACACAATCATGGTGACATTTTGCACTCTCCTGAATCATCTCCAATTTCATAATTGTAGGGCCAACAATGAAGGAATGTCCTCTGCACTTTTCCTTTGTGTTAACGTGATACACACTGTAAAACATGACCCCCTCTTCAAACTCCAGCCATGTTCTTGGAGCACCTGAATCATTGTACTGCCACATCTCACAGACTTTCGTAGACGGCGGTGTCGGAGGACGAGACGAGGAGGGGGTGCTTGCATCGGTCGTGTCGTCAGTGCAATCTTCGGCCCAAAGTTTTTCTTCCCTTGGGGCCCAATTCCCAAAAAACTCCACATAGTTGGGTTTGTTTCAGCTGCCTGGATGACAAGCACTACTGTAACAAAAACTGCGTGCTTTGATGACTGACACAATTATATACTATGCATGACACATGCAGCACGGCAGATCTAGCAGACTGAAGTGACAGCAAACCAGCAGCTTTCTCCAATGTGTGTAGGATTTTTTTTTTTTTTAACTAGACCAGAGTGCTGAGTGGTCTCCATAATTTATTTGCCAAAGACTAAATGTACCCACATTTTGACTAGAGGTTTAATGCCACAGGACCCTGACAGTAGATGTAAAAAACATTACTGTATTTTTGGAGATGATGTGACCTTTTGTGTTTTTGGTCAGTCACCAACAAGGAGCAACATAGTAGTGTAATGTATGCATGCACTGCGTGTATGTTTGTATATACATGCATTGAGTGCATTTATTTTTTTATTGTGATTGAATGGATGCATTTGTGAGCTCTATATGCATTCAGAAATTCGGAATGTTTTTGTCTTGAGGTGGTTTGTTTCCGAGGTCGGGTTGTATCAATGTGTGTGTTTGCATGTGTTGTCTGCCAGTGAGTGTCTTCCCTTTGGTTATGATTACGTCATCTGTATTTAGATCTGCATTTGTGTGCATTGCTTTTTTGCATTTTTTAACATCCTTCTTTCCCTAGGCAGAAAGTGTGTGTCTCTGCGCGTGCATATGTGTCAGGCACTGTTGCACGCCTTGAAAATTTTGACAAAATGTGAGAAGAAAAGAATTTAATTTAAATCTGTGGCATGCCTTTGAAATGCATATGCATAATATGCATAACCCAAAACTTCATGGAGAATAGACTGGAACTGAAGATTGCAGATTTCTTCCCCCAGTAAACGTAATATTTGCACATACTTCCAGCACTATATCAGTTTGGAAACAACAAAAACTTGCATTACACAGTATTTAAGCTGAATAAGAATCATGCAGAATCAATTACCTCAAATATGCCTGAACAGCAAATTACATCCATGCAGCACAATTGCATCATGACGGTTCCTACTTGGCCCACATTCTTGGTGAATGTCTTAGTGAAGGTCTCGGTGAAAGTGAGACCTTTTCTGAGACCTGGGAATAACCTGGCACAGCCATACCCTGATTTTGTATCCGTTGTCCACTTCACAAAACAGTCTGGGCACTGCTGTTTTCAAACCATTTGGAAAAGGGGCAGCAGCAGCAGACATTTATGAAAACCATGTGGCAAGTGATTGGATCAACCATCTGTGTGTCATTAGCTAACTGGCCGAATCAGACAAACAAACTCTGAGGTAGTTTGAGCGCACTGACGCTAAACAAACAGCAGCGGCTGTAATGTGAGCAAGCACATATCGCCAGCTTGTTAGAAAGTTGGTACATGATTTTTGCCATTTTTGCATGGCAGATGTATGGATGTCCCGTTGTTGCTGTGTTCCAGTTTACTGTACATTGCCTGTGTCCTTGGCCGGGCAGAGCCACCGTTCAAATTCTCATGACCGTCCCACAAAGTCAGAGACGGAGAGAGCAGCAGGAGGTATGAGGTTTAACTTCTCTTGACCTCTAAGCTGCTCCAACCTGATTTTTAGAGATGGTGACTCTCTGCCGCTCTTGCGTTTGTGATGTACCAAGAACTTAGGAGCTGGCCACAAATTAGTTCTGACTGTGTGCGATTTTATTCACTGTACCTAAAGAAGAGCATAGTGAAATGATCCTTTTTCTTGCCTACTCGTTGGTCATACAAATGTGTTAACATGGTTTCTCTTTCTCCTTTTCCACTCAATCGATCCATTGAAAGACGGATTTGCTAAAATGGTCTTTTACTCTGGGTGTCTTGACTAAATCTGCTGCTCAATGGAGGGTGAGCGAGGCTGAAAGCCAGCTGGCAAAGACTGCGATCTCTGGCAAGAAAGAGCCAGTGGAAAAAATGACATTCATATTATGTCCTTTTTTATATGTCTTTTTATACTCGTGTCTTGTGCTGGCTTCTGAAATTCATAATGGACTGGATACGCTTTTACAAAGTGTTCATCCCTTGTTTTTTTTCTCTCTGTGCAGCAATGGCAGGAAAATGGGGGCTGCTAATGACTATCGCACTTCCAATCTCCAATTAGCCAAAGAGAAGAGCCGGTTAATTACTTCTTACAATGTTCTCTTCGCCAGCCAGTCCTTCAGGCTTCATGATACTTTGTGTTGCATGGGGAGGGGGTTTCAGAGATAATGTAGTTATACTGTATGTCCTACATGAATGTGTACAGCCCACAAAAACAGCTCCGTGTAGATCTGTTTCATTCTCTTTCACACTATATTACATTAGAGGACATTTTAAAAGGCCATACACCAGGTAATTACAAGTGACTGGTCATAAACTCTGTATGGCGGTACATACGGACATAAAAGGTGACATAAGTAATGGGCCTTCTATGTGCTCGCTACTGTCTTTTCCCTTGCCTCATAGCTGCCCTCATTCAATGCCACAAACACCAATTAGCAGCATGGAATGACAGTGTAATTACTTCTGACAATGTTTTATCTGACAGGGAACAACACTCACCCATCTCTCCCTAACTCTCACACACACACACACACACACCTCCAAATACACAGCCCTGTCTTGGATAGCTTGTTAAATAGCTGTCTGTTTGCATGTACGTGTCAGAGACAAAGTAAGACAAGATCAAGAGAAAGAGGTGGGGGAAACGGGAGGAAAGGAGCCATCCAATTATTTTAGGATGCAGATGAGGGTATAAAAGTTTGGTCTGATACAGTAATTATGACTGCTTGACTTGTCTCAACGCTCCAAAACATCTCAGCAGAGGATGATGGATCATTTTTGTCTTGGTTTGATTATTGCTAAAGGTGTGTGTGTATGCAGGTGTGTGTGTGTGTGTGTGTGTGTGTGTGTATTATGTCCCATCCTTCGGTTTGGACTCCAGCTCTGTCAGTGCTGACTGCTGACAGTGTGCAGGTTCGCTGTGAAAAGCTGCTGAGGAACCCCGCAGGGATCCTATTAGGGACACTTCATCTGGGTGCTGAGGCTGCATTGCACCCACACACACACACACACACACACACACACACACATAAATATTTTCTACTGTGCTTTGTAGATTTAGTGTCTTTTTTGGGGGGTAAATTTGCTGTACAGTGTAATTGTGTGGATTATTTCCATGTGTGTGGGTGTGTGTGGGTGTGTGTGGGTGGGGAGAGGATTCACCATGGCCTTATACACAGTCATATTCACTCCCATATTATGCTTAAATATGGATGACAGTGGTGTTTTGTGTTGTGGTGTTGTGGCAATATGGATATTAAGGTAAAAGTGTGTATGTCTTCATGGGGCTGCGAAGTGGGCGGGGTTAAACTGGGCAGCCAGGGCTCCAGAAGTACAAATCTTTTTGCCAAATGCAATGTTACATGAAGGTCTGTTTGAGGTACAAGCCAAGTTATAGGAGCTAAGTCAACTACGAGTCCCACAATGCATTGCCTCAGGAAATAGCCAATCGCCGAGCTTCAAATTCTTTTGCTATGTAGCTTTTAGCCGACTCTTTACATATTCTTAGATTAGTTCTTTCAGCAACTATGATAACGTGTTTTTTTTTTTTTTCCAGATTGTAACCGCCCATTTGGAATACAATATATATTTTTCAACCTTTGCTCTGATTTTTACCACAGTAACAGTTAATGTGCGTCATGGTCATGTATTTAATAACATGTCCTGGGCTGACGTGGAAACATGATTTCTCAGAAACAAAGAGCGACGTTCATAACATAACCGTGTAGCAACACTATTTATCCAGGAGAATGTGATGAGTGAAATTTCTAAATAGGGATCTTCTCCTTACCCTTACCCTCTCCTTCTTACCCTCCCCTGTGTTACTGTTCACTAGACTGATAGTAATGGTTTCTAGCTGGCTTTGTCCAGTCTCATGTTGACATCTTTGGTTTTTTACACACATGCCCATACAACACCCAAACTCCTCCTTCACAGCCTCCCATCCCCCATGCGTTTTTGTTGCAGTATCTAAGGAGGAGAGGTGAGGGAGGTCGAGCCGGAGGTAACGTCCTGCTGAACAGTCCAAAGGGCACACACTGAGCTCGCTTGGAATTCGTCAATACCTGACCCTCGTGATAATCAAATGCAGATCAATATGTGACCCTGCTACCAAAATGCAGATCGATACACAACCTCGTTATTATCTTGTAATGATTTAATCAAGCCTCAAATGTACTTCTGTGTAGTCTTCAACTGCTGGTGAAGATTAAAGGATGTAAATATACAAAGTGCAGCTCAAGTTATGACAGTTCGACACCTCTCGTGTTGCAGCCCTTTAAGAAAATATATCAGATCAAGCAATCAAATCAAGCTGTGATATGGTAGCCTATTGTTGTATGTCTGGTTGTGACAGCTTTAGAAGAAATATCCTCTTTCTTTTCCTGTTTAAATTAGTTAATTAGGCTGGCAGGCCTAGCTACATTACCTATGGTGGTTCGATCCTCATAAGCATAATGATTTCAGTTTAATTTTTTTGTGGCTCCCAAGGCTTTTAGAGTAATGAGAATGAATGAATGAATGATCAGTGGGCTTTTTTCTGTAGGTGGCAAGGTCCAAGGTTTCTCCAGACTTTGCAAATATGTATATGATCTCTGCATGTGGTGTCATTTGACGTATCCAAACAAGTTAATTTCAGGAAACATTAACTGAGGAGGGGAAAAAAAGACAAAATCTTTCATTAAGCTCTTCATGTGTTATCTTGTTTTCATATGGTGCTGTATAATTTCTCTCAGATATGATTAGCAAAATCGTGCTCGGGTATACCTTTGGGAAATATGGAAAACATGGAGAAAATCAGCATCAGAGCGGAGTTGCAGTAGCCTGTATCATGCAGAGTTAATGTGCTATTTGATGCTCTGCAGAAATGTTTGAAATATGAGAGGGATTATGAATGTGAGTGAACACATACACTGTATCTGCTAAGTCCTCCCCAAGGTCCTCAGTTACATTACTTAGAGCATTCAGGAGGATAGGGTTGAAATAAAAACTGCTTGGTTGACTGACTGGCTGTACAGTAGCAAGAGAGGATTCATTTTCGCTATTAGCGGATTTAGAGTCATTAAGACCGATTTGGCCTGTTAATTTTCTTTCGTGATAGGCAGGGCAGAGATGTCCAATAGCCTTGGGTGAGAGGGAGCAGGGATGTACAGCAAGCCACATAATAGAGTATAGTATTCATATTTATAGATATGTAAGCCTTTTTCACTGTGCTGGGGCTTCAGGGTTTAATTTCTGCGGTTGCAACATGGTCACAGCTGAAGGAGACAGAATGACAAAGCTTTGCAGCGCTGAAATGAATCAGCATGATCAAAGTGTAGAGAACAACGATATTACTTGAAACAAAAATCCACTGTAAAACACTGTATTATTTGTGCCTTGTACAGCTCTCTGTACCTTGTATTTGTTATCCCATTTTTGATGTTTGTTGGTGCTTTTTTTCCACTGGAAAATTGTTGATTATGAATAAACCTAGCTTTCATAATGTCAGACATGTTTTCATCTGTCTACTTAAAGACTAGCTTTTGGTGTCAGTCCCTTAAAATCAAGGAGCATGGGATTATCTCTAGGCTCACTGTTTTGTGTCAGTGCTCTCTCTCATACAGGGAGAAATCCATTGTTAAAGATGCAGAGATAATAATTTCTCCACCCACGGTAGCTTAAATAGACCATAACGCAGTGCAGTAACGAGCCACGTTTGCTTTCTTTACTTGGCTCTTATTATTTCTATCAAAATTTGTCTCTGCGCACATACCGTATAACCACTGATGAATACAACATCAAACTCATTCTCAGGCATTACTGACTGATAATGGTGCAAGAGAATCAGAGGATGACTTTCCTATAATTTCACTTCAGTGCTTTGCATATATGAAATAGGTCATACATCAATACCGATAGTCATTAGCATCAATACCATGCTCTCTAGAATCTGTGCTCTGTAACTGCTTGCCCGATGTGTTTCTGTCTATAAGCGCTGCCTACTGAAAACTGTCCCAGCCCGTGTTAAAGTCACCGCCCCTGCCTCTGAAGCTGTTACCTGCAGGGGATCCATAAAGGAAGTGCAAGCCTGTAGCCACTAACACGTTTTCGATCGCCCTGCGTCAACAGTTAAGCCGTCAATTATCATTGCCCCTATATACCCACAGGTCTCTGTAATTTACGTATAGAACACACACACACACACACACACACACACACACACACACAAACACAGAGGAAGGCATGTGCCAACACAGTTATACACAAACATGCACACACACATGCACACAGTAATATCGCTTTACTGCAGTAACTGTCAGTGCCGTTTGTCTACACAGCTGTATACATAGCTTTAGCAGAGACAGGAGAGCAGTGCTCCGGTGTTTGAATTTCAGAGGAGGGCTAGCAACGCGTTTGGCTTTTAGTCAGCTACAAGATGACCTTCATTCACATCTATCTAGACAGCATGGATCCCTGTGAAGAGGTGGAGGGGATGGAGAGGAGAGGAGGGGAGAGGAGAAGAGAGGAGGGAAGGGGTTGGGATGGGAGGGAAGGCAAGGGGGAGGGTGTGGATGTTTCGGTTCAGACCAGTAGCTGCATTTCTATGTGTTCCTGGCTCTGAAACAGATACTCTTTCACACAGGAAGGAGTGGGGGAGGAGGAGAGGAAAGGAGACCTCTCAAGGTGAACAAGGATTTCAAGAGAGAAAGTGATACACAGAGAAAGAAGGGACCAAAAAAAAAAAACCCTAAAAGAGATGAAGGGAATGAAAATGAAGCAGATGGCCAGACGCAGAGAAGTGCAGTGTTAGAAAACACTGACAGAAAGGAGTGGGGTAGACGCAGCAGGGGAGGGTGTTTAGCTTCCCAGTTGTTGTTGTTTTTTTTCTTTTGAGTCTGATTCACAGAAAAGTTTGTGTTAATAAAACTTTCCAACTGAAAGCACCTTTACGCATGAAGTACCCGCAACCTCACACTATGCTAGCCACATTAAATTTCTAGTTAAGAAAGTTGATTTATTGGTATGGAACAATGGAGGCACAACATCATCAGCTTTTGTGTACACACACACACACACACACACACACACACACATATTCCTGTGTGGCTGCAGTGGTGATATATAAGATGTTATCCAGCAGACTAGTGGCCATGTATCTTGTCTGATGGAGACCTTGAGCTGCTGTCTGACCTGCTGTCTGAAAGCTGAGCACACACACACACACACACACACACACACACACGCACACACACACACACACACACACACACACACACGCACACACACACACACACACATACACACACAACGTATGAGCTCTGGTAAATGTGCAATAAGACTACCCTTATAAAGGTTTATAATTAGGTTATTTATTTATTATATTATTATTTATTGCTGTATGCTCACTGTTTGGCTGCACTGTATCTGTTTAGATAAATCTCAGATCTTGATCTTATCCCATTCTCAGTCAGTCTTTTGTATCTGTTGTTGACTGAGTTGAATCTCTCTTACTCTATTTTTGAAGTGATCAAACCTAATTAATTAAAAACCATTCATAAACCCCTTACACTGTAAAGGTAGTCATATTATAAAGTCGCACATTCTTACTGGCTTACACATGATCAAACATGCCCTCACTTTGAGTGAAACCACATACAAACATTCTTACAAATACAGAAAAGTGGATGGCTACCAGATACTGTGCACTCACACGGCATTTTACCCACCCACACACACACACACACACACACACACACACACACATGCAGTGTGAGACATGCGTGATGGATAGGTCACACTAGAGTGTCCCATGTCCATTTAATCATAGCAGCAGGTGTGGTGATGTGAGAAACTTCACACTGCTAAGGAGCTGAGATTGATTTGACAGAAGCCGGGAGCTCAAACTGATAGTGCAGAGAGCGAGGAAGGAAGCAGGTAGCCAGCAGATAAAGACGCACCAAGTGTTGGATGGAGAGGGGCAGTAAAATGTGGTTGGATGAGGATAGCACTTCACTGTGAATAATTTAGTTTGATATTAGTTTGTAAGAAGTAATCATAAAAAGTAGGCATAGCATTGCACTTTCCTGTGATATAACACACTGCAGAAATGAAAGTAAAATTATGCTACAAGTTGAAAAAGAGCTAGTCTCATTTGAACATTCTGCATCAAAACAAGAGGGTAGGGGTCGTGCACGTGTGCATGGCCAGAGAGGGGAGTGAACCTGGCAACTGTTGCTACGGTGATGTGAAAAGTAGGGTCAGAGAGTCCTTGGGCAGGGTCACAGTGCTGAGCTGATCCACACATCCAATGAGGAACAATCAGCTTATCCTCTGACAACAAGTCTACCACTTATTGTCCTTTCTGGACTAGCAGTAATGTGCGCAGATATGTGCATGCTGGCATACACACAGACACACACACACACACACACACAAAGACATATTTCAAAAAATGTTATGATTGAATCTATCAAGAGAGTTTATAGTCATAATCTGATTTTTGTTTAAAGCCTAACGACTGCCTCAGCACATTTATATTATCTGTCTTTGTCAATATAATCAATACACTGTGATTAACTTATCTTTGTCTCTTGCCCTTATGGTCATAATCCTAATGCATTAAAACGACTGGTAAGACCTTGTGATTTATGGGGTTTATTATTAGTGTGTGTGTGTGTGTGTGTGTGTGTGGGCAGACGTCACAGTTTAATTAGGCAAACACCGGCTCTGCGTCAGGGATGCGTAATTCTCTTCAATCAATTATTCCTCCGCTCCCATCCCCAAATGTTATAGAGGCAAGTTAGTCAGAATCTTTTTCATTTAAAGAAGCAAACTGACCTGCCCTCGTGCAAGGCACTTAACCCTAAACCTCACGGACATGTCTAATTCTTGGACTTTTTATTTTTATTTGTATTTTCTTAATATCTTTGTCATGCCTCCCATCTAGCCTCTACTTGTAATTGTGGAATATGCACTGCAGTAGTTTTGAAATTTAATTGTACCCCCAAAACATTACAGTTGCTCTAAGAAAATGTGCTACTGCGCCTCTCATTATTGGTTTGTTTTCTTTTCAGCTCTCTCTCTCTCTCTCTCTCTCTACCTTACATTATGTTTTTGTCTCTATCTCAGAAATAGATGAGTGTGGTCTGATTTCTCTCTCAGTCCACTTCTCCTCATTTTTCAGTCGCGAGACGAGCTGTTTCAGGGCCTACTGGATACTGGGAGGCTTGAGGGAGTTAAGGCAATTTATCAGAGCAAAACAATAGATTCATCCTTTAGAGCAGATGAATCAGGCCTCGGCCCCAGCTGCCAGTTGTTTTGCCTTACATTGCTACTTTAGACTCCAACTGTACATTGTATTGTGCTGTTTACCACACCACAGTTAGCCAGAATTTGTGTATGTTCTTGAGCTCTTATTACTCTTATCCTCCTTGGGGCACCAGATGTGTGGGGTGTACTGCATCAGTGCAGTGGTCAGCAGGTAATTGCCAATCACATAGAAGTATATTGACTTAACATTCAGACCCTTCCTTGTGCTTTGTTTAGCCAGATCCCTAGGTGTTCATCCCTATGTGTATGTCATCTGGTCAAAACAAATGATAAGAATTGGCAGTCAGTACTACTCAATCCAGGTATTATGTACTACCACAACACCTACGACTACTATAACAGTACTTCTAAAAACCGGAGCCACAAAATGACCAGAATAATCAACGTTGTTTGAGGAGCTACAGGCCTGGTTTAGGTCAAGATGGCAGCGAGAAGCTACATCACACTGTATTGAAAAACAGAAGCAGCAGTGGCTTTTCTTGACGGTATGCGACAAAAGTTTTCCCAATAAAAACAGCATGAATTGTGTGCTGACATGCTTACTAGCTAGTGATATGCCTACAGCTCTATTTGCTCACTTTCACCATCACTTTTGCTGCTGTTTGTTTAGCTTTGGCGCTCTCATACCACGTCATGGTTCATTTGTCTAATGGGACGAGTTAGCTAATGACAGACAGATGGGGGATCCAATCACCGGAAATATTTTAACCCCACCAATGGAGTTGGATAGGGGGTTATGTTATGGCGTTCCATCTGTTTGTGTGTTTGTTTGTTTCTTAGCAGGATCTCTCAAAACTTATGAACAGATTTGCATGAAACTTGGTGGAAAGGTTGATCATGGGCCAAGGAGGAACTGGTTCATTTTTCACACTGATTGACCGTAGTGGGGCGTGGCTTCACATAAAAATGCATGCGACTTTCAAATTGATTTATGCAACATCATTAAACTTTGGGGAAAGTCTGATCATGGGCCAAGGAAGCACAGATTAGTTTTTCACACTGATTGACCAAAGTGGGTTGTAGCAGTGGCCATAATTAACTTTTGGTGAATATCCAATAAGTGGAACTGGCATAATTTGACACGTGCACACTGTTGGTGGAGATTTGTGCTCTACTGAGTGCTTTTTTTTGTAGCTGTAAACACGTTGCTGCCTGCTCTATGCCAAATGGATTGAACACAACAGTGACCGGACTCTGTTTTGCAAAGCTGGCATCATGACACGCTATGGAGCACATCGGACAAATCGTAGAAAAAAAATTGAGAAAGTTTGCAAAACAATAACCAGTAAAAAGAAACAAGATAAATGCATGTGTCATAAAATTGCTCTTTTATTGAGACATACTTGAGTCCAGACTTTGTTCATGATGAAGAAGGTCAGAAAAGAGGAATCTGATTCAGATATGATGTAATCCAGTTCCCCAAGCTGTCAAGGCAGAGGCAAGGCAGGCTACATGTGCCTATAGTGACTAAGGGGCCTGAAAGCACTGAGCCACAAAGGCATGGGTTACTAGACATGTGTCATACAAGGAGAGCCTCTAATCCGCCACAAGCCTTTACCTCTGGCCTCTCCTGTCGCATGTCTCCTCAGACTAAGCTTTTCTCAAAATGGTTATTTAGATGGACCATGGCACCAATATATCAAGATTTTTGATATGAAGCAGACATGACTGAATGAAAATGCAAGTCTTTTCTTCTCATCATGAAAGAGAAGAAGAGAATGAAAGGCTGGGGAAAGGAGAAGGAGGAGAATTGATGGAGACTTTGGATATGCCTTCAGGTGCCTTAAACTCTGCTTTGATATTGGCTCGCTATGACAGCCTCTGCTCCAGTTGCAAGACATCCAACACTGGCAGCTGTGTGTGTGTAAGTATATGTGTGTGTAATGATGAATATAACTGTACTGACCACATCTGTGTGCTAATGCTGAGTTTCCATAGACACAGATACACACACACACACATGCAGAGAGAGAGAGAGTGCACTTGACAAGTTGTACAGAGAGAAGGAATTAGTGGAAACGAACGTATGTCCACCCAATTGCTATGCCAACACGGCTTAATTACTCACTGCCTTACTCTTTGGCAGATTTGAGGCTCTTTCCTGATTACTGTAACTCAGAGAAGCTTTTGATGTGTCACTTAGCCGGCTGTGCACATGCCGTCACCACAAGGTTGAGCCTCTGCCCCCCGCCACACCCACTTTAGAAACCTGCGTGTGTCTGTCCTCTTTCCTTTTACCGAAAGCACCAGCACTCCTGACTGAATATGCAAGTTTTAACACAGAGAAGTTAGGGTGCTTTCCAAGCTGACTGCAAATAAATGCATTAGTGCTACGGCTTTGCCTGAGATCCAGTGTGACAATACAACTTTCCATTGCTTTATTTCTTTTTGGCAATCAGTGCTGATAGACCATGTTAATAATAACCAAAGAAATCATAATCAATCATAAGCAAATGGAATCATACAAACATCTTTAATATCTGTAACATTCATTTTGGCAGCTGCGTGAAGATTTTAATTGCTGGTCAATTTGATATACAACGCTGCTTGGTTGGAATAACGAAACAGAATAATGACAGATTCCTATAACTTACTTCTTTATTTTATCTATTTATGTTTCACCTATTTTTTAAATTAGAAATTGTAAGCATTTAAATCACTGAATACCTAAGGCCTAAATTCAGTAATTCAGTAGGCTCAAATTGTCAACTTTCAGGGGACAGCCCTAATTATGATGGAGATATGTATATAGATATAGGTATGGCTGTTAGTTTCTTTATACTGGTGATGAAGAATAAATTTGTTATACCTCTCTATCTGTCAAGACCTGCAGTTTGATTGGCATTACAGTGAGTGCTTTGGACAATCTGTTCTCTTTTCCACGGCGGCACATTGGAAGATAGAGATCTACATGGGCGTCTGGCTGTCTGTCTGTCTCTATCTGGTCCACTGTAATGACATGTCATTTAGGCCTAATCTGTCGCAGGCCTCTGATTGAATTTCTCTGCGCGTCTCTCCACATTCACTGGAAGAGCGAGTCAGGAGGGAGAGGAAGAAAGGAGACAAAGGGAGAAAGAGTGAGAGAGAGAGAAAAGGAGAGAGAGATGCATTTTGATGGTTTTAATGTGTGTATCACTAGGAACCTAAGCCACTGTCAGCCCTGATTCTCCAGAGAGATGAAATCTCTGGCTTTAATCCAGAGACCTCTTAAATCTCTCCAGTGGAGCGTGGCCAGCTTGGCCCAACTGTCTCACCCTCAAGAGATAATAGCTGATGTAGCAGGTTACAGGTTCTGGACCTAAAAACCATTGTCTTCCCTGGGTGTGTGTGTGTGTGTGTATGTGTGTGGTTTTTTTTTTAGGAATGTTCATATGCCGATGCATGTGTCCATGTGGGTGTGTGCCTGTATGTATACATGTGGGGCTGAATATGTGTATTTGCATTGTTATTGCAAAGTGTGTGTGTGTGTGTGTGTGTGTGTGTGTGTGTGTGTGTGTGTGTGTGTGTGTGTGTGTGTGTGTGTGACTCTTCTCCTCCACACACACACTAAAACTGCTTGTTGTGCATTCATGTAAAAGCTATTGATTTTTTTCCTCTTCATTTCTCAGTGGATCAATACCTGTCCAGGACAATGCATGTGAACACACAGCTGAAAATCAGGGAACAAGACCTTTGATGTCTTTTTTTCTGGGTTTCACTAGAAAAGACACTAATTGGTAGCTTAGGGTGAGAACATTGCCTGAGATGCCTTGGATGGCCGTTAGCATTACTTGTTAGAGTTAAAATGGTTTGCTCTTTTACTTCCTGCCACTGGCTTTGGGCTTGTAGATGTGTTTAATAATACACTTTGTTTTTACGCCTTATTGGTGTGTACACTGTGGACTAGCAATTTAATTACTAAACCAATTTATGACCAGAATTGTGTTTAAACTCTCCATGACTTTCTAAATCCCTGAACTGTGACCGAGTTTTATTGCGTTATTACTGAATAATTTTGCTAACTTTTAATTAGTCTTGTATTAAAGGACCCCATGCGGAGATGGCCTCTCTGGTTTGGTAATTCCTAGTTTACCAGACAGTTGTCTAACCCTGTGCTGGTAAATACACTTCGACATGATTTTATTACTGTGTCCTATTAAATATTCATAGAATCTGAATGAAAAGCAGTCAGGGTAATTAGGTGTTTGCTAATGCATGGACACTGACTATAATCCTCTGTGGAGCATAAAACACTGACTGACAGCTGTCAACTTAATATCCGTTTTTGTTTTTTTTTTACACGCACTATACATTATTTTCATACAAATCATACATCAAATATGTGTGTATACTTTATAGTTTGTTTTGAATATTTCTGTATTGTACAGTATGCAGCAGGCTATACCCTGTATTTACTGAAATGCGTGACAGTGAAGATTAATCAGGCTTAGGTATGTTTGGTCATTTATCTGAAGATGCTAAACATTTTACATGTGCTCAAGCAGGCATCCCATCTGTTGGACCATCATGCAAAATGTCTGGGCTTCATTGGAAGTCAGGATTCCATAAATCTTGCAGCTGTTTGGTTCGATTTGAAATGACATCATGCATATGCTTTTGCCTGACAACCCGCAAAACTCAAATCCTGGTATTTTTCATGAGTTTACATTGTTTTTAATGATGACGTGTTGTGTTTATTTTTGTGACGCCGCGGCCTGTGAAAGTTTTGAATCCACTTTTGTTTTTTTTTTCTTTTCTCCCCTAACTTATACAGTACAAACTGATGCAAAAATATGTTAAAAGATGGTGTCAAAGTCGCTGTAGATGTTTTACAAAACTATATATAGTGTTCCTCTCACCTGTTTTTAACAGATGTAGGTTAGAGATGGAGCTGGTGGGGATGATAGAATTGTTAGAGGTGCCAGTGGAGGATGGGAGGAGGGGAAACAGGGATGTTTGAGGAAGAAAGGGAAGAAGATGTGGGGGGAGATGGAGGGGAGACAGTGTGCTGACAGCACCTGCTGCAGTCTGAAAGACCGCTGTCACTATGCCTATCCCATAACCCCCGACTCCCTGTCATCCCCACAGAGGAGCGCAGCCACATGCAGGAGCAGGTGACACCTCCATGGCTCATCAAACTGCGTATGCACACACACGTACACACATACATATTCACGCCATAGGTTTGGGGTTAGCTTGTGTGCATGTGTGTGTAAGCACATGTGCATAACAGTGCATTTGTGCATCTTTACAGAGACAGAGATCTTTACAGGTGAGAGTGCATTATTTACATCATATGTTATCCATCAGGAGTTACCAAAACATCAACTTTCATCATGCACACTACACAGAATTTGACATGTCATCCTCAAAGGTCTGTTTGTATTTATGTCAGATTTTTTTTTTCAGATTTGTGTACATCAGCTTTGCATCATACTGTGACATCACCTTCCTGTCACTGAAATTTTTATTTATATCCGCTTCATCCTTTGGACCATGGACAGACTTGTTGTCCTTGAGTTTCTGCCGTTGTTGCTTTTCATGCTGCAGAGGGAGCAATGGACTTAATCCCAGATGACTTGGTTACACACCGTACCACCATATGCATGGGTTTGCTGTATCTGTCCAATGAATTGTTGCTGGTCCATCTGGAAAATCTGTCATGCTGAATCTGGAAGATATAGTAAATAGTTTCCAGGGACGGGGTGTAAACTGCAGGGCCTAAGTGGCTACGATCCGGAGAAATATCTCTTGACAGCTGCTTGAGATGTAATTCTGTTGCTTTAGTGATGTTGGTGCACCAGCAGCAACTCCCCAACATGTGTGTCTAATATACAGACATGATGTACATTCATACACCTGCACACACACACATAAAAAGACACGCAGCAAGACAGCATCTAATATGGTCTTCAATACTAAAACCCTAAAGGGAATAGCAGGTATTGAGGCATTACTGTGATGACTTCATATTTACAGCAAGCCAGCAAAATTTGTCTTCAGTTCTGGCCTCAGAGCATTTGATTTATTTGGAGCCATATTTTTTAGATACAGTATAAAAGTTTAAATATGCACGCTTCAGAATATTTATGTTTTGCCATTGTTCATACAGGGGTTGAGATAAGATAAGTGAAACCTTAAATAGATAGTCATGCCTGAAAGCATTATGTCTTCTAGTGTTGTGGAGTCATCCCCATACTCGAACAATAAAGTGTTGACTTTGAAACATACCTCCATATAAAATAGGCCAGCTGTCCTTTCAGCTCTGCATCTCTCCTAAACAACACACACACACACACACACACAAAATAGCTGTCCAAAGCTGACAAGCTCAGCAGGACAGGGCCTTCTTCCTCTTCATCATTTATTCACCAACACAGCACACTGTGGCCAGCACATCCTATAGAGCAAACATTTATTCTCAGCATTCTTCAATTTCCCCCACAAAGCTCTTTTCAACCTTTGGGCTTGGCCTTATCACTATGCAGTGGGCCGGCCATATTGGCCAAATTTGGTTGCTGGCGTATTGTGATCCGGTCTAATAGTGCTGAGAGGAGATGTTGGTGTAACTGGATGCGTGCATGCATGGACACCGTATCCACATCTGCATTATCAACTGCATGTATGACTGGATGGACGGTGTCATGTGTTTTCATGTGATGAGGTGGTCAGGATGCAGAATGTGACCCCTGAAAGTATTCGGTCAGCTATGAACAGAGAGTACTGAATCATGCAAATTGTCTATCTATCTGTCTATCTGTCTATCTGTCTGTCTGTCGGTCTGTCTTCCTGTGTTCTCATAAACTTCCAAATGGTAGTAGTCATAATGTACATATACTGTATCTATTGTTTAGTAAATAAATCTTTTATAGGATGTTAGACTGACAACAAAGAAATTAAAAATCAGAAAATAGAACTGAATTCAGTATGTATGTGGATGTGATCGGGGTGAGATCACACACACACACACACACACACACACACACACACACACACACAGAGCCAATCAAACGCAGTAAACAACTCAGATGTGTATGAAACCTATCTGTGTTTTCCCGCTTCCTGTGTTTGTGTGAGTCTGTCACTGCGGTCACGACAGCAGCTCATTCCCTTTCTTCGCGCGTCTGCTTTAGATGGAAGTTAAATGAAAGTCTTTTACACATCACACTCGTCAGCAACCGACTACATGGTGAATTGCTCCTGGAATGGTTGTCTCATGAGCAGCACCCTAATGGTATTCATGCTCATGTGTGCCTGCGTGATAGTTTCCCAATGCAAATGGAATTAAAGCAACGGCCACATCATTAACATGCCGCTTGTTTTAATATGCAATGGTGAGGCGTTTTCATGGCCCATTGCTGCTGTGGTTTCTTGAGAGAGACTGGAGGCTGGGTCAAGGTTTATGATTTCCCCCATGTTTGGCGCATGCATTTTTCATCTGCCTCATCTATTGTGAGGCAGAACAATAATGCAATTTGTGGTACGACACAGATTGGCTGAGTTTAATTAGGCTCACTTTGACAGCCACATCAGTTATATGGAGCAACACAAACATGTTTAAAAGCCTTCGTGGCACGACATGCTTATACATCAGGGGGGGGATGTTGTTTATAGAGAGGAAAAATATACAGCACAGACAACTTTATGTGAGGCATGACTTCACAAAAAAAATGTTTTTAAGTTCTGTTGTGCCTCTGTCTTGATGATGAACAGTGTAATAATGTTTCTGTTCATGCATGTGAATTTATATTGCTCAATGTCACCTTGCCAAATGCGTATGTCTCTGAATTTTTTTTTTTTTTTCTAAAATAACAAATTGTGTTCGGGGATGAAACTCTTAAATTATACAGCAATGTAGTTGATCATCCTTTGTTCACATTGTAGCTGTGGCTCTCACTCTTTGCACACTACAAGCAAGAGACGAGCTGTCCCCTATTCTGCCATGCCCCAGTTTCCTGCCTGAGACAGAAGTCTCAACATCTGAGTCCACAGACACAACCTGAGGACATTTTGCATGGGGAGACATATACCAAAAATTGTCAATCTGTTCCTAGTTACTGATCAGGCCAGCAGGCAAGTGCACAGGCAGGCAGTGAAATATTAGAAACTGTACAGTTTCTACACAAAACACAATATAATTCAATTCAAACCAACTATGTACATATAATCCAGAAGAGTAATGACCTAATGTAGTGTTGGGTATTGAACTGTCAGTACCTTTTGAGTTGCACCATAAATCAAAAAGGGGTAAATGTAATGAAAATATGGGAAACAGCCACAACGTGTACAGTAATAAAAACAAAAAGTATATGGGATATAAAAAAGTATCTGTGAGTTTAGTATGTGAAGTTATTACTTTGTATTTAGAGGGCAGTGAGAAACATGTCACATAGACTGAGCTGTTGACCATTGCCTTAACTTTTCTCTGTCACTCTATTTCCATTGCTGAGCATAGCCGTCATTTTCCATTGGCAATACTACCCCCATCTTTTTTGACTTAAAGATACGGTCATTGCAGTGACAACCTCCCCTTCTTTAATGTTTAAACATCCCACGAGACAGAAGAAACGATGATCTCTCTCCAGGAAAGTATAAGATGAAGACAAATGGAAACACTGTTTGCAAGAAACCAGAAGCCAGGTGTGACTCACAGACTGAGAGTCATAGAGGATGTTCCAGAGCAACATGAGTAAGATTATGAAATGTAGTGCCTCAGTCCACAGGGGTTTTATCAGCTGTGCGTCACTGCCCGTTGGGAAAAGCAGGAAGTTCCTTACCTGGAGCTTGTGAGCTTGCCTGAGTGTAACGCTGATCTCTCGCTGCCCTTACCACTAACCCCTTGACCTTGAGTCTGCAGCTATGTGCAAAGACCACTAAGTCTCAATAGGAGAGGAATGACGCTGCACTGTGTCACTCTCAGCTTGATTAAAACTTTGTTGCCTAAGTCACTATGTACCAGGCAGGCATGTGTGGCACAGGCCCATTAGGCACAAAGTTTTGGAAAGTTAGTCATTTGTGTTACAGAATGATATAAGAGGCTCAAGGCTGCCTCTGTCACATGGGAGGTGAATTAGTAAGAAGCAGAGAGGCTTATGCTGGAAGGGCGAAGGTCAAAGGTCCATCCAGACTACACTTTTCTCCTCCTTTAACCATGCCACCAGCCTCTGGGTCAAGTACGGGTCTGTCCGTTCAAATACTGCATTAACTCTGCCGGACGCATCTTTGATTTTAATATGAAGTCTGGCATTCTGAGGTCCTGTTAAATTTTTGCAGTGAGCTAGAATTTGCTCTTTGCTATACCATTGCAGAAGCAATGTAATTACCATTCAGTAAAACAAATATCATTTAGAAAATCACTGAAAAATGCTTCTATCTTAAGCACCTTTGTTTTTTAAATTCTGCCCCACCTTTCACATTGTAGCAATATATCAAGTATTTTTCATGGTGTACCAGTTTATGCACTACAGCTGTGCAAGCAAAAAGAATATTGCAGAATGATTGTATCCCCTGGACAAAGCCCAACAGATACAATGGATTTGTGTCTGCTGCAGAGATTTTCTTGTTAACGCTCCTGAGGCTACAGTTATCGACCAATTCTTTCAATTTATGGTATGGATGTGAGCTGCGGTCAGGCCACAAGCCATGGCCACAGTAAAAACTATTTTGGCAAAAACTATTTTAGTAAAATTTCATTTCATTCATTCATTTCAATTTCTCATTTAGTGGATACACCCATGCAGTTGTGAGCAACTGAATATTGTAGTTTTTTGTAATGCTGTATTGATTATCTATCATATATGTACTTCCTTTTCATATGATGGCATCTTCATTTTAGTGCACTATGTTAAGTAAGTGCCTTGTGCTTAATCTGTTTTAATAAATTGGAGTGGGGATTTTGAATTAAATTGGTTTGAGTCTGTTCATTAGGCCACACAGGTCCTTATGCAAGAGGCTGTGTTTTAAACTATACATTTTCAGTCTGAGTACTGCAGTGTATCGTGATGTAAATTTTATCCTGACCCATGTGCTGTGATACTTGTTATATCTTGAGATCCTTGCCAGTATCCATCTCTTTCATACCGTGAGTTAAGATATATGCAGCCTTTACATCACCATTCTTTGAAGGATCTGCGTACTGTTTTGCAGGGCGTGTCTTTATTGCACCGGAGGAAACCTTGTCCTGGGGTAGCTCTGCAGCAGGACTGGGTGTGGCACCCTGGGTTTTTACTGCATGGTTTCTCTGAGGTATACCCCCTCCTGAGCAGGACAGACAGAAATGCAATAGGAAGTCACGACAATCTCCCCTCACACACACACAAAGAAACACACACACACACACAAACTCCGCCTATTCTAGGAATTTGTGCATACAGCTCACCGGCAGCAGCTTAGCTCCTTGTCGACCTTGAGGGATCGATGCAGTGTCTGTACAACAGAGCTGAGTGGCCGTATGGAAGCTCATAAATAAGAATGAAGGATGGCCCCAGGGGCCCTGGGTGAGGAGAGCGTTGGGGGGCCATCACGAAACACCCCAGCAGGGAGAGCCATGACATGGACACTCCGCTGCCCAGCACCCACTCACCCATCTGGAGATTAATTACGCCCCTTTCCACATTACCATCCAGCACCCCCTCTAGGGAACCTTGACTCCAGCAACCCCACACACACTTGTCTTACTCCACCCACCATCCTGTGAACCCACACACTCTGGGCTACGTCAGAGAAGGAGGCATGTCGCTGTAACTCAATCTCGTCTTTTATAGCATCGTGAAAATCCACCAGGCTGCAGATTACAGCGATACATGGCATTGATATTGTACCCCAGAGCCAGAAACTTCATATTCTTCTTATCAACTCTCCTTTAACAGAACCTATTTCTTCCCAGCACATATCTGTAATCGTGTGTGCAATGCAGGAGCAGAAACTGGAACAGATTTCCCATTAGCTTTCCCTGCATGATGACAAGGCTGCGCTCATCACTCACTGCTCTGCCCTCAGAGCTTATACAGCCATTAGATATTGATATAGCCCTTGAATTATCACCCACATAGAAAGCATTCTGCCAACAAGAACTATAAAAGTGAGCTTTGGATCTATATAGAGGGTTAATGGTGCATAATACCTGCCATACTGCCTTATATATATCAACCACAAATTATGTGGCAAGTGTGATTTTTGAAACAGTATAATCTAAAAGCTATAATCTAAACAAAGCCTTGCATGTCTTTAATGAGTATTTCTTGTGACAATCACGTTAGGGTAGAGGAGAAACCATAGTAATTGTTTTATGGCAGTGGTGATGTGGGTTTAGATTCATTTTACCATTTATGTAGGCCATTCTTATTTGAATTCAATGCTTGGTTTATTTTATATATGTTAAACTATCTCTCAAAACATTGGACCTCTATCCTGTGCAGTTTATGCTTTTTGGAGGATATAAAGCTGTATTATAATGTTTTATTGATTTAACGTTTGGGAGGATAGTATTCTGTAGTGGCAGCCCACCACTGCTAACTGAATTTAAAGCAGATTCAATTCTTTTTCTCAGTGAGGAAAGGACATTTTCTGTGTAGGCTGAAATGTAGCCATAAAACTGAATGCCGCGACAGGGAGAGCAGCTGACATTTCAGCTAACCTTGTAATAAGGTACGATGTGACCAAAGTGCTGACAAAGGATCTATCATTCTGTTTACAGCGGGGAACATGAGGATTGTGTCCTGATAAGGGGGATATTCCTTGAACAGAGGGATTATTTTGCCACCCTGGCCTTTGAGGGTGACCTTGTATAAGGTCACTGTCGTTCCGCTCAAGATCCCCACAGGCTCCTATCTGTCATGAGGATTACATGTGGATTTTTCACCTTATTCCAGTGTGTATCTCTGCTCGCTGTGTGTTCCATTTTAAACAAGCAGGACAGGTCATGGGTCCTAATACTGGAGATTGAACATACAAATTTTCCCTTATTTATTTATCAAAATTAACTATATGAAATATTGGGCATTCTGATCTGTGCCTTTTGTAAGATCAGTACAGCTTTCTCATGCCATTTATTGGCTTCAAAGACAGAAGGATATCAGTTTCGGCCAGCCTATTTATATGCATCTTAATTGTCAAACTCATTATAGATGTATACATCTGTAGCTGAATTATCATCTGTTATCTAGCTGTTATCATCTTTGCAGGTGTTCCACCCCAAGGAGCCAGAGGAAAAAAAAAATCTAATTAAACCTTAGCTTCTCCCTTTAAACCTGAATGAAAATAGGAAACTACTGGAGGTAGCGAACATGATGCCCTGGCTTGGTTTGGTATACTTTTATTATGATAAGGGGAAGAATTTGTGAATTGATGATAAAGATCGAAGAGAGGATACAATCTGATCCTATCTTTAGAGCCGGGCTGTTCACATCACCCCCAGATACCATGATAACCTGACATGATCAGGGATCGTCTTTCCCTTTTCCCCACGCCCAAAGAAAAAGTCTGTGTTAATTACTGCTGCTGCATCACAGCACTTCTCAACTTCACAGTTGTGCTGATGCTCGTGTATTTACTGGCTTTATCACCATGCTCTTGCATGACTCTGAGGTTTTTGTGCTCTTGTACTCTGTCTTTCGTCTGCTCAGCCTCTCCTCATCTCATATGCTTCAGTCTCTGTCTGTCTTTGCCTCTCTGTTTCCTTCTCTCTCTCTCTCTCTCTCTCTCTCTCTCTCTCTCTCGGTTCCTATCTCTAAGCCTCAGAGGCCTATATGGGGATGATAGCTGACAGTCCCAGCTAGGTTCTCAGCGAGAGCATGACTGACATCCTCTATCCTCGCCTCCCTCTGCATGTCGATGCTGGCTCTGAGCAGACACTGTCGCTGAGGACGCCTCATGCCTGCTCCGTCAAAATAGAAATTCCCCAGGAAACTTGTTGTGCTTTTTTTATACTCTGCCCCTAAGTTTGGTAGTCTTTTGTGTCACTTATCTATCACCTTCACTCTCTCCCCGAGATAGAATAACGGGTGGAGGGAGGTAGACTGAGAACAAAACAAGCTCACAAACTGTTTGTTCGACATTAAAGCTTATACCTGACTCGGCCTTCTCTGTATCCCCATACCTGGAATCCTTTCTGCAAGAGAAAACTGCTGTGAACAGTGTGTCCCAGAACGCTGTGGAGTTAGCACACCTTTCATCCCCCATCTGCACTGCAGCAGGAAGGGTAAATGTGAGCGTGCTCGGCTCTCACCGTTTGCCTTGGGTATGTATTGATCTGGACTAAGGCACGATGAACTTGAAATAGCCCTGACAGAGGCACAGAGAGTCGCAGGAGGGACACATACCTTCCAGGAGCCTAATGGAAAACAGCGGGATGCTATGTCAGACTGGAAACCACACCCCTCTCCTCTCTCTCTCTCTCTCTCGTTCTCTCTCTCTCTTTCTTTCTATCCCCATCTCCTGCTCCAGTAAAGCAAAAGGAGAGTGAGACGACCTCTCCCTCTCTTGACCAACAAAAAAAAAAAGGAAAACAAACCTTCACCTTTCCACTCTGGGGACTGTGCTTTACTCACTGCTGGTCGGGGCCGGTGGTGTGAAATTCTGGAGTGTCTCTTAAATACAGAGACTCTGCCATAAATCAAAAGGAGTAACAGTTGTTCCTCTCCCTCTCTTTGCCGAGGTTATTAATGATGTGTGCTGAGAGGGCTGAGCCGGACAAAGCTAAAGCTGGGATCTTCCCCTCTGGAGTCCCAGAGTGGGCCTTGCCCTGTTTTTAAGATCCTAATCCTGTACAGCTACATGCGTTTGTGTATATAGGTGTGTGTGCATAGTACTTTTTTGCTTAAACAAAGTGCATGTTTGTTTTGACCCCACAGCCTACTTCATCTGGAAATAATGGAAATCATGTTATCCCCTATTTTGGACATGGCATGATTAAAACCGGGGCTAAGAGTTAGGGGGAAAGAAAGAAAGCACAGTGTTATGCAAACCCCAGAATGCTTTATGTGGGCTTAGTGGGGGGAAAGTGAACATAAGCAGGAGGTGAAGCATGATAGCACTTATTGCCATGGATAGGCAGATGGATGATGAGACAGAGACTTTACAGGGACTTGTGTCTCCACAGACAGGGAGTGGAAAGTGGACATGAGATTGTGACATTTTCCCACTGATATGATGAGGAGAAAAAAACAAATAAAGCAGAGAAAGTAGGGGAGAGAGAGAGAGCATCACTGGCTAAGGGACTAGCAGATGGTGTTTCAGGCAATTGAAGTGGCATCTAAAGGCCCTTAGCTGTCTGTCAGGGGAGTCTTTGTCACCTCCACTGACCTCCAAGCTTCTGACACTGGCAGAGACATCAGGACAGAGGTCTGGTAACACTGCTTTTCTAACCATGGGCAAAGGATTACAATTTTTCTACACTACCAGTGCACCACTAACTCTAAACAGCACCATATTGCACTCTACATAATTGATGCCAGATCACAGACTGGCAGAGTGGCAAATGACTTTTCAGCTGCAAGAAAGAGTGGACAACGGACAGAAATTCTGTAAACTGAGCTATGTGTATTGAAGTTAGCAGAAAGACAAACCATGGGTGAGGGTTTGTATTTTGTGGATTTCAGCAGGCACAGTTTCACACACAGACGATACACACAGAAAGAGAGAAAAATAAAGCGGAGAGAGTGAGAGAGAGAGAGAATGGGAAAAATATGTAGCATCTCGATATGAAATGGCTGGATTAGCTCGTCCCTCCAGCCATTATGTGCACGCCATATTGAGCACTCTAAATAGCCCCTGCTTTACTGATTTTATTGGCCCTCTAGGTTGAATTAATGAATGTTTGTGGTATTTAGGTATGAAACCTCAAACCATATGACATTCACTGTACACGCATGCACACACATGGACAAACTGTTCTTTGTTTTTCTGTCTGTCTTTGCCTCTCTCATGTACACAAACACGTGCACATGCACATTATGTGCTAACACACTTACAGTACAGTACGTATAAATAAACATAACATAAAAGTCACTTGGAAACTGGTGCTGACTTGAGATGTTTTAATTTACAAATTCAGAGCCACACATCACTGCACCATGTATCCATCTATGTATTCATCTCTCTATCTGTCCACCCACCCATCCATCTGTTTATTCTTCCTTTCCTCTATACATCTCTCTTCCTTGAGGTTATGTTTCTTCAGTAAGAGATTGGAAGATCTTTGAGGCCTCGAGGGGACTGAGATCCCCCAGATCAGTTTCATGTGTTCGGCTTATATTGTGTGGCAAGCCCTGCCTCTCAGACTGGAAAGCCATTTGTCTCAGCGGCCAAGTGCCAAAAATACAGCATCTTTAGTCCCTGTAAAGCTGCTGGAATAAAGGATCAGTCTCAAACATGGACCACTGCTGAGACCAGCAAGGTCACTACTGACTGTAGATTAGTTACAGAGATGAGATCTACATCACAGCATATTTTCAGTTATTTTGTTACTGATGTGTCAGTGTTCTACCTTGGGCAGTGTATCAGAACAGATGTAAATGCCCTCACTGGCATGTCTGTAATAAACATCATAGTTAAAAAACAACAACAACATAGAAATACTGTCATAATGTATTGATACACTGATGATAGTGATAGACTGCTAAATATTTTTTTAAAAGTAGAAACAAATGTTCTTGAAATAGTACTAGTCTGACAATTCATAAATGTCATTTTTTTTAATGAGAGTTGTCTCTTTAATTATAATTATTAATGATTTTGACATTTGTGCATTTTCTTAAAGGAAATACTTTATCATTATATATCTTTAATGCACTCACATTAAAGAAAAGAATGAGTCAGAAGCAGGAAAATGAACTGAGAATTGTTGCAGTATTGAATTGGTAAATTTTAGTGTATTGCAAAACATTCATGCAGAACTGTTATTGTATTGTGGTGCAAAGCACAACATATTAGGAACTCACACACTGGCTTTATGAGAGTGGTTGGGCACTCAGATTAATCAGGGTGAATGTATTAGCCAATAATGTATGCACTTGTGCTGACTCATTCAGTGACAGATATGTCAATGGTTTCACGTGTGTTTTGTTCGGAGATTTACAGATTCACTTACTATCCTGAATTTATACTGACACTGCAATTATGAGGGCGTGAATGTGTTGTTTATCTCATGGTGTTATAAAAACACAAATTTAGTGTACAGTTGTAGAGCTTCAGCGTAATTTATATTTACCCAGTGCAATGTAACATAACCCTATATAACATAACCGCTAACATAACCTAGCAGGCAAAATAAATGCCCTTTGAGCCATGCTTGTTGTAAAGCGATATATAAATAAACTTGACTACTTGACTTGACTTGCGAAAATGGTTGTCAGATTTATTCTAGCTCTAGAGGAAGTATTCTCTTAGGTCCCTCGACTAGGAAAAAATGCAAGCCACCCTTATGTTTCATTGTAAACCAGTGCGGTTGCTGTCTAAACACCAAGTGTCACTATTATTGATGAGAGGTGGTGACCCATGTACACCTAACGTCAGGCAAGACTCGCTTGAGTGAGAACGGGGAGCAGGATGAAAATTTCCTCTACCACAACACAAGAGAAGACGCAGGGGGAGAAGCATAGAGATATACACTGTGCGGAAAGGAGAGGCACTGTAATGTAAGATATGCCAAGCTAAGCTGTGGAGGGAAGAGGAAAAGGAAAGTAGAACAGAGAAATCAAGACATCAGATGACTGTCTAATCAACATGACTGTCCTGATGGCTGCTTAGTAATCGAGGTGGACATTTGCAGGTGTCAGCAGATCTTTTATGG
>OMLB01053619.1:39568-50343 GCA_900302555.1 Myripristis jacobus
GGCCCCTCGCTCACTGGGACCCCAAACTTAACCTGTCAAGCCGGGGCTGGCATTGTAAATCCAGGCCTCAAGCCTATGATGGATATGTGGTGTTGGAATGATGGCCTTAATACCACCAGACTGACAGGTTAATCACGATGTGCTGTTTAAGCAATGTCGCACCTACAAAAACACACCTACACACAGACACACACACACACACACACACACACACACACACTCTCACCCTGCCTCAGTGCATACGGACATGCACACACAACTCTGTACATCATGGTACACACATGCACACACCCTACACAGTAACTTACACCCTTTGTCACTGTGGTCCCAGGAGGGTCTCTGTCACACTGACCTCTCATTATGCTGAATTAGCATGCCAGTCAGCGTCCAGAGTCCCAGGGGAACTATATAAAGTGGTAGATCACTTATCTTATGTCTATACTATACCAGTAAGCATCTTTAATAGTTGCTGTTTGTGTGGGGGTGTAGTTTTAGTGTGTAAATCTTCATTTTAGCATTGTTAAATAGAGAATTTGGTTAAATCTTTATTCCTCTCTGACCTTTATTCTTTTGTATATTTTAGTATTTTATCACTCACTGTAAAGTGCCTACTTTTGTTTGTGTCGGGCGCATGTTTGTTTGTAATTGGCTGCCTGTCCTTGACACGTTGAATCAGTGTCATGAAAGATGAAAAATTGTTATGCATTTGGTTGAATTAGAATCGTTTGTAGTTAGCCTTCTTATACGCATGCTGAACATAATCTCTTAAATTGCATTGACTGCACATGCAAAACAGGCCTTCCATGTGAGCGGGCTTCCTCTCCATTCCCATTATCTGGAATGAATATGCTTACTGGACATGCATAATACATGAGAAAATGGGTGTTATTGTAATGTGCGTTTCTCAGTGGCAGTCCCCTCTGCCTCTCCACGTAGTCAAAACAGACACTTATATGCACTAAAAGGGACACCACAGCACTGGAGGCCCATGGCCCCCGACTAGATGCCAGGGAAGAAGGAGGGAGAAAAAAAAGGAGGAGAAAAACTGAGAGGCCCAAAGCTGCAACTCATTATCATTGGGCTTGTTGACATCTCTCTCTCTCTCTCTCTCTCTCTCATTTCCTTTTTCCCTCTCTCTCTTACCCTCTACCCATTCTTCCCTGCCTCTCCCTTCTTCTCCACTGTCAGTCAGCCTCTGGCCCTTTAGCTAGCTTTGCTTGCGCCTCTCTCTCTCTCTCCCAGTGGGTTCCCACCAGTCAGTGGATCTGCCCTGGATGCTGGCACTAAGCGCTAATTACCCCGTCTATCTCACCACAATGACAGCCATGGCCAAGAAGATCTCTGCTCCCTGATTCGCTAATCCACAGCCAAGGAAACTGGTGAAGACATTTCAGTGGATACTGTCTGCCAGATGATGTGTTTGAGTTGACATATTGCAGCATACAACAGCTGATGGGTCTCTCAGATTAACCCAGTGCTTATGTCTGTTGACATAACTTGCATTTCATTCAGTCAAATGCTTGTTTTCATATATGTATGTGATCTGATTTGATGTACCATAATGTTCTGTGTAGTATGTATAATGTGAATGATGTAAGGCTGGGTTCCAGTGTTTAACATGCACAGCAGTGGAAATGTAGTCAAGTACTATACCCACTGTATGTTTTTCATGTTACATAACACAGCCAAACTAAGTATCAAGGTGCAGAAGTCTGACGAGACATGGGCTGGTGAAAAGATCTTGAGTTATTTACCTGGTAATCCACTTTACTATCCCCTCTTCAGTTGGTAAACTCCCACAATCCTGTTACTGTAAGCCTTCTTTGACTACCTGAGGCTGCAGGTTGCCAAGTCTGTTGCGTCTCGTACTCCCTGCATGTGTGCAAAAGGAACTGTCTCTTGAGAGAGGTTACTCTTGAGAGTTATCATGTTGATGATGTGCTTGGTCATGCAATCTCTTGCTGTAATTTCTTGCCATGAATGGATAAAGGCCAAGCAGGGAACAACAGAAACCTCAACAGAGAAAGTTTGCCAGTATATTTATGTTTTCAGACAGTGATGTGCTATGACAGGTAACCTGGAGGACAGCCAGTATAGGCCAAATTCAAACCCACAACATTGTGAATGCATTGAAAGTGGCTTGGCTCATTTAGTCAACAAAGGCATTCTTGTTTACTGCAGCAATATCAGCTTTAATCGTTTTTCCTTGTGGGCTAGTATAAGGTAAACCATGGCAGTCAATGCACGATTTCTTACTATATCAGCTACAGAAAGGCTGTTGTTTTTTTTCCACTGTCTTGTTGTCTTTGCACCCTTGATCCTGTTCCTGACCTCTGACTCCTTAACCTGAAGTCAAGCCCTTTAAAGCAGCTTAAACTATGCCCTGGCTCTGTGGTGTATGTGGGATTGAGACTTAGGTGATGTTTAAAAAGAGCTCTGCTATTGTCTGCCCTGCAACATGTTTGGATTCTTTGTTTATGTGAATCCAGATTCATGGAATGGCAACTGGGATAAGGAATAATCATCGTGTGTACAGTAACTCCTATATCTGATGGCTCTGGTGCATTTACTTCTTTGCTTCCTTAGCAGTGCACATTGCTGTGACTGCAACACTGTAAACTAAAGAGTCGACAGGTATGACAATCATGCTTGTGTGTGTGTATGTGTGTTTTTGAATGCTACAGTGTGCACACCACTTCCCTGGAGGGTGGCTTCTTAAGGAGATATACCATCACACTGACGGGAATGCTGATCTGCAGACGGGGACAAAACAAATGCACGTGTCACTCACAGCCACATGGGATCCCTCCACATGGCAGAGGAGGGGAAAAGCTGGAGGGGTAGCTGGGTCATCACATTGGACAGTACAGGTTAACCGGTGTTGGGGGAAAAACAGTATGCCTTTCAGATTAGTGTCTTCCGGTAGGCCTTTGAAACAGATTCCTGACCTGCGTGTTACGTAGACTGTGGTGACGATCGGTTCAGGTCAGCTCCATCTCCTAAGCCAAGGTGATGTAAAAGAACCCCAGTGCTGTCTAAGTGAAGCCATGCTGACTGCTGACCTTTGTGTCTTTTCCCATCTATCTTGCAGGACGTGTGTGTGTGTGTGTGTGTGTGTGTGGAGTGTTTGTGTGTGTGCATGCTTACTTGCATTTGTGAGTGCGCTTTTGGACGTGCGCGTGCAAGTGAGGGACTTTGAGGGATCTGTCTTTGTCGTCGTATTGCGTGAACAAGCAATCTGTCCTGCTCATATTCAGCCGAGCATATCCAGCGCTGGCCCCAGCCCTGCCTGTGGTGACAAAGCCGTGGCGGTGTACATCAGTTGACATTGTTCTGGCAGTGGGAAGTGCTTATGCCAAGGATATATCTGTTTGTTTTCTGCCATCTGCAGTGATAAGAGAGGCAATATCCCTGACAGATTCTGATTCAGGTTCAGATTAGACAGCTGACAAGTCCTCAAAAGAGCGAAAACAAATCTGCAGATCACAGTAGTCATACAACAAGTCAGTAACAAAAATGTTATGACAGTGATAATCCCTCTAAACAGTCATCACACAGCATTAATTATATCAAAAGTGTTGTTGAAATGTGCAGGGTGGCCTCAAGCTGTTTTGAATAACTGATCTAGGTAATGGCTGAGATGTTAATGCAGCATTGCTCAGGGCTTTGCATTCATGTAAATTCGACAACATTACTGATGAGTACATTGGTAAATCTGGGTGTGACCAAAGCAGTTTTTTTCTATATGGGACACTATATAAAAACAGTTCCTTGTGGTAGTTCAATAATACTAGACAAAAATACATAAAACATTGTTATAGTTTTTTTGTATGAGTATTAGGTAGTTAGATAGATCACAGCTTCAGAAGCTGTATCACTACCTGGGATGAGGAAAATAGTGATGATAACAGGGATCAGCATTCCAGCGTCTGGAGGAAGTGTCACTTCAGGGGGAGATTAGTGGTGTGCCTGTCTCCCAGAGGGATAATGGTGGTGTATACAGCACAGTGCAACAGATAACAGTACGCAGTCAGACAGTTGAATGTGTTTATCAGTACCAGAGGCGTTTTCCCCAAGGCTCCATATTAATGTCGGTCTTACTCTGCATCTTTATAGCTGGCTTTGGAGCCTGGCCAGTCGGCTTCTCCTTCTTTCCTCCTCCTTTTCTCCTCCCTCCTCACAAATTTTCCTCCTCTCTACCCCTTCTCCTCCCTCCTCCTGCCTTTTTACCTTCCCTCCCCCTTCCACTACTCCTCTTCCTCCTGCTGCGTGATGCCGGTGTGCTCCGATGATGGAGTGCGCGTGTTTGAATTCACGTGTTTGCGCATGTGTATGTGCATGCCCGGCCCATCACTCTAGGCTGATTTACTACACTACAGGGGAGAGAGAGGAGCAGGAAATGGAGGTCAGAACTCATCATTAGTGGCCAATGAATTCTTAATTAGGGCAACAAATGGTGCAATGCCTCCAGTGTGGCTGGAGCGCTCCCAAATCACCAGGGATCGGAGGCCAGTCACCTACACTCCCTGTGTCAGCTGATTATGGGCTGGACTGCGGCAAACCTGGATGATCATGCCACTCTTTGTTGCTATTTGCTACAAGTAGTAATACACACACAAACCCATGCACACACACACACATACAAAAACACCAATGTGCTCTTTTTAGTGTCTAACATGACAACTGGAGATATTATTATGTGCAAGGAATCAGAGATGCACTCTCTTTAGGTGGTGAATGTGATATAAAAATGACAACCGGTGTTGTTGCTAAGCAATTTGAGCATTAAAATACAGTAAGAAAAAAAAACCCCTTGTTGTTCTCATGTACTCTATGATTGGCTTATGATTGCAATCCAACGGAAGCCGCTCAGAGCCGCCTGTTTCCTTGAACAAATGAGAGAACAGAGGAAAGCCTAACATAAAGAGGCTCTCTCAGCAGGGTGTAGATGTGATATTCCATGTACTGGAAGTGATAATGGGGAATTCAGCTGTGTGAATCTGATTACGTATGTGCATGTAATGAGGACACTGAAAATGCAGGTATTTTAAAAGCGCCAAGAGGAACATTAAATTTCTCTTGCTACATGTAACTGAACCAGAAATATTAATAGTTTTTTTTTTTTTTTCCATAATGGGCAAGATGAGGGTAGCAAAGACAAAAAGCTCCCCTCTTTCCAAAAATGGTTTAAATATGTAGGTCTTGATTAACAGAGTGTGTTTCAAGCACAGTGTAATTATACTACATGCAGTATTTAATTAAAATATCCTTGGTGATATAATCATTCCGAGTGCATAATGTTACACCTTAAATTAAACACAAACAGTGTTGTAGACCGCCATCACAGAGCGATCACAAGTGTTTTAACATCCTGTCGCCCAGTGGGGTATGGCTACTTTATTTCTTGCAATCACTGGGTAAACTGCTTTGTTCAAGAGGACCATGTATAAATTTGCAGTGTATATAAGCTTACTGTCAAGTCTTTTGCCCCCAAGGTTATGCAGTACAATCAGTACTTGTCTAATCTTCAGAATCTCTCTGGCTCCTCCCTGGTTTCTGTTTGTGTCAACTGCCATGGCAAGCAAATGTCCACTGATCAATCAAGTCCTCTCATGATTCAACACTATTTTTTTTCCCCTGGCATTTGTCACCAATCACACATGCACGTCATGGGTGTAGTAGCGGGAAGAAGAGCTATTTTGATAGTTGTAGCCGGCACAGTTGCCCTCCTTTGGCACATGTGTTGTTTTCACCTGTTTTTACCTCCTTCCCTCCTCCCACATCTTCCCTCATCCACATGCGGCACATCAAACGTCCCCTGCTTGGCTGTGTGCTGACAGGCAGGCCAGTGACAAGCTCTCAGGCCATTCTGAGGGGAGCTGAGCCTCCCTGCATGAGGCCCTGGAAGAGACAGTGTCAGAGCGAATCCACTCTGGAGTCTGGCCAGCCCAGCTCCGGAGTCAGCCCTGTTCAGAGGATACACTGGAAACACACCATAGGACTCCTCGTTTGGAATATGTAAAAATGACATCCCATCTTAATTACAATACAAATTGCTCATTTTGCTTACAGTCATGTGTAACTACCCTGCTGACAGTGTAATCTTTGTAGTAGAATAATAATAATCCCTGTTTAATTTGCATTTTTGACCCTTTTCTAATATTAGCAACCATGAGAATTTTGTTGTGTCCTTTCTGTCAGTTTGGTTCATTGTCTTTCCAGCACGAGAGGTACAGTCAGTCACTGAACAATGTCAGTGCAGTCTGTCCGTCTAATGAATGCTCCAGGTGTTTTTTTTAGCAGCATGGTCACTTTGACTTTTTGCACTTAGCATGACTGCTGATGCAGATTATCCTCAATAATGATATGTTGACTTGATAGCTTTGGTGGTATGGTGTCTCGTTAGTTCTTGCTTGTCTGTAACATGCTAGCTGGCTTATTGTTTGCAGGTTGCATGGCTGCTTTGCTTGTCTGTCAGCGTGGTTGCTGGTAGTCTACTGTATATTCATTCTGTAAAGTGTTGATACGCTGGTTTGCTTTTACAGTTCAGCTGCTAATCTGCTGGGTAGCTTGTCCTAACAAGCCAGAGAGTCAGTCTTCCTTTTATCCTGTTAGTTGCAGGAATGTAACATTGTAGAAAGAAGTAGCAAGAGAATAATGCTGTGAACTAATCATCCAGGGTAGTGAAAGCGACTTTAGAGCGGGTGTCAAACAAGTTCAGTGGTGCAGATATTTCTGTGACACAGGTCACTGTGAAGCCTTTTTTTTTTTTTAAAAAAAAAACAAAAAAAAACATAGGAATAGGATGCATGCATTTCACTTTTAATATGATATGGCAAACATTGCTTGTTAGTGCTCTAATGCAGTTGAAGGTGACTGGCCAACATGTTGAGAATACAGCCTTGCCAAGAGTCAGTGAAGCCCTCTGACTCACAAGCAGGCAGTGCCCAAACACAGATGGTTTTGTGCTTCTTGGTGCCTGAGATTGGTACAAATCCTGGAGAATTAAAAGAAAACAGTTGGGCGATTGATAGGTGAGGTAAAATGAATCATGCTCACTCAGTCTAGCTCTGCAGGCTGCTATACTCACCTAATGGAGCTGAGGGGCACGTTGGAATAAGAGCAGGCACAAAGAGACTTGATCCCCTGTGAGAATTGAAACTGGATGATTGTAGTTGTTTCCTTCTCTCAATTCTTTTTTTTTTTTTTTTTTGGACAGCTGGTATGATTGCATGTATATTACACTGACTGTGTGCATGTGTGTGTGTTTGTGTGTGTGAGTCACATGATTCTCTCCCAATCTATTATTGAGCATTCTGCCACACTGTGACAAAGTCGCAGCTGATTAATAAGTAAAGACAAGACCCCAGAGGTTGAGACGAGCCCTGAGCAAATGACAGGGAAATAAATTCATTACAGGCATAATTAATTCCTCCACATTAAATACTCGACTCCAACTTTTCCATTTTTGAATTCCAGCTTTAATTTTTCTCTTTGACGTCCTCACATGGCATTGAAAGGTAGCCACAAATGACCCACTGTGGTTAATAAGCGCCTAAATAAATCCATGTAAAGTCATGTACACATTTGTTTGTTTTCAGTGGATGTGCCGCCGAGGTGTGTATCTGTGCATTCACATACGGCATCTTACTCCTGCTATCACTTCTGCCCTTTGGTAAGAGCTGCTCTGAAATCATCGAAACCAATCAATCTCCCTTAACTTTCCCCAGAAGCCTCTCGTTGTGTGCCCTACAAGGAGGGGGTTGGGTGGTGTGCATCTGTGTGTGTGTGTGTGTGTATGGGGAGGGTGATGCAGATATGAGATTCACCCACTCGGTCTCCAGTATCTCTGTTCATTTTGGGAAGGATGTGGAATTGAACCTGGAGGTGCGACAACAGTCTACTGCTGACAGCACAGCGCCGTCCCACTCTTTGATTACTACATCTGATTATAGACGGCATCCTTACACAGCCACCTACTGAAAAGCACACACACACTGGCATAAGAGGGCACGCAAAGACACACATATACACACAGAGAGTGTCGTCCTCAAAGGCACCCAGGGGCGGCATGGTCGACGTGACAACAGCCCTAATGAGCCAGCCTGAGTGGGTGACCCTGGCGCCTGGCGGGAGGAGTGGCGTCACCATGGAGATGTGGAGGCGAAGGGTCTGAGTCATGGTGTCATGCAGGTGTTTTTGGAAGAGAATTAGAGAGGAAATAGCCCTGCACATACACCCAAACACACACACACACACACACACACACACATATACAAGCAATTTAATGCACTTGTCCATGTTCATTTATTTCTCTCGCTACATGCCTTGTACATGGATACAGATCGAAACATACATATTAAACTATTTGTTAGAGATATTACTTTCCGAGCAGAGCCTGTGGGTATGACCTGCAACTCTAATTTCAAACTGGTGAGCTCATTATATTTTAGAGGTACACAGCGGTGATTGGCTTCTATTCCTTCCCATACTACTGTAACACAGCTTTGGCAGCCCAAGTAAGAAGCCATTATTCTGCCTGACAGTCCCAAACCTGCCTCATGAAGCGGCTTTGGGTGTACAATGATGACTGTGCCTTCATCAGCCTCAGCACAAGACAGACAGAGAGAGAGAGAGACAGTGAGAATGAGAGGGTGTAAAAGGGAGAGAGAGCAAGAGAGAGAGAGAGAAAGAGTGAGGCAAGAGGAATGTGGAGAGCTCCAGGGTCCGCAGTGTGCTATGTGATGATATGCGGGGTAATGAACTTCCAAGCTTTATACATCAGAAGCGTGACGCTCCACATCGCCTTGACTGTCAGCCATTTCTGCCCCGTGTCGCTGCGTGCTGAGATGAGGCTCCCATAATCTCCTTCCATCCACTCCACACCAGCTTTTGAGGCTCACTCTACCAACTTAAAGCCTGCATTTCATTTGTCAGCCTAATGGTGAAATTTGTAAGGAGTTTAAATTCACGCCTCTCCTGAAGGTGTCAGGAAGCATGTGGAGTTGTCAGTGTCGTTACTGTGGAAAGAAATTAGTTGCTGCACAGTGTGAAAAGTAGTCACTTTAACTTGCACAAGTTAGAGTGGTTTTATAGAGACTACACACACACACAGACACACACAGATGGATAGATAGATAGATAGATAGATAGATAGATAGATAGATTGGACAAGGAATGCATACCAGATGCATTGGAATGGAAAAAAATAAATTTGCATTGCATTGCCATATTCTGATTTCACTGATTCGTGTTTTATTCTACACAAAATAAGTGTTTGTGCACTCTTATATTCAAACCATCTCAAATAGAGGTGGAAACAACAGGCATACATGCAGGTGACTGAATAATTTTCTCAGTTTCCGAATTCCTTGCATTTCCCCTGGAGCTGTCCTAGCCCACGCCCATAGTTCCTCAAAGGATGCCTATCGGTCCGATCATTTGGTGGCTTCGCAGAGACATTTCATTTTAGTGTTTCCAAAAGTGAGATCAGCTGGCTGTGTTAAGATTGACAGTAAAAAGCATATTTTAGATTCTCTTATGACTCCGATAAATGCAGTTACACTAACACATGTTCAGGTACATGCACACACACACATATATATATATATAACGTTCATTTAGAGGCACTTTCTTTTCTTGGCTTGCTTGGCTTGGACATGAATAATTAAAATAGAAAGAATACCGTAGCCCTTTTGCAGGGTCAGCGCACAACCAGTAGGAAAGGTTGAGACCGCGGACACTTTGTAAAGGGCGCAGGGAATAGACTGAGGCTGGTGCTGTGGTATATACATGAAAGAGGAGGGCTGGTGTTGAGATTGGGTGATGGAGTGGGGGAGGAGGAGAATGGGAGGTTCAGAGAGGGTAGATGGGTCTTTGGAGTAATTTCAAAACTTGACGGATATTGGTGTGTGTGATGAGACTTGGAGATTGATCATGACTGTTGGGGAGTCATGAAAATACGACTGCGTTCTATTCTGTGGGTTTCTGGGATATCATTACCACTGTGGTTGTCTGTGTGCTGTCTTGCAGAAGAAATCCTCTGTGTCAGACTCTGTGTTAGAAAGCTGACTCAGAGAGGCATATTCCTCCATAGGAATTAATTACTGTTTACATGCGTTCTTACATGAAGTGCACTGTAGCTATCAAGGGGAGGGATATATGTGAGTGAGTGCACTGTGCTTTCATAAAAATGAAAAAGCAGAAATGCTGTGGTGCTTTTTTTTACCTTTGAAATTAATTTTACTCTGTACGCCTCATGTGAAATTAATGCTACTCATTACTGCTTTTCAATACATTCTCATTAATTCAATCATTCAAAGCATTCCATTTTACAGAAAAACAACAATGTACAGAATGGGGTTACGATAGAGGATGAACTAACAGTCAAAAGTATACCTCTCACAACGCTCTTTGGAAAACACATGTATCTGTGTCTCAGGGGTATGTGAGGAGCCAAATCCTTAATTTGAATGTGTAATATGAGTGAAGTGCTCTGAACATCGTCACCACTTCATGTGAGGGAATTAAATGCAACTTTTTAGACTAAGTTGCATTTAGAGAGACAATGCTTTCCAGCAGACAGATAGACTTTTACATGACCTTAGACTGGTACCAGTCCATGTGTCCATTCTGCCCACTCAAATCATCAATCTGCAGCCTGGTTCACCAGCCGCTGGCACCTGTCAGGATGAAAGACATGGATGAGAGAGAGAGAGAGAGAGAGAAAGAAATGGTTGGGCATACAATACTGACATCACGTGTTCCGTTGCTAG
>OMLB01053623.1:6649-17075 GCA_900302555.1 Myripristis jacobus
GGTCGGATTCGAACTCAGGATGCTGCGATCAGGACCTTGACAAGGAGGATGCAACCCCAAATGTTTTTTTTTTTTTTCTTTTTTGTTCTGTTTTTTTTTTTTTTTTTTTTTCCCTCCAAGTTCACGAGGCCCTGAAGCGGCTGGGAGAGGATCAGAGGAAAACAAATGAAGTTTAAACTGTCGCTTTTGTCTGATGAAGCTCAATCTGTCTTAAAGGAAATCGAACGCCACATTAACCATTTGAAACCTCAACTATTTTTTTCCATAAATTTTCTTCAGAAAATTATCATAACCCCCACCCACCCATATTGTGTGTATTAGTGTTAGGCTAATATATATTAAAAATTACAAGAAAAGTCCACAAGAAAAAAATTAGCAAAAATTTTAAAAAAGCATAAAACCTAAAAAAAAATTCCTAAATTAAGAATCAACTACAAGAAAATGACTACAAAATTAGCCAAAAAATTTGTAAAATAATTATGAGAAAACTATATTAATATTTAGTATAATTATATGTTTAAAAAAGACAATTACCAAAAATTGGAAATAAAACATAAAAAGTAAAAAAAAAAATCATAAATGAAGAAAGAATAAACTGCAAGAAAATGACCAGAAAATTTGCACAAAAAAAGGAAATTAATCATGAGAAAACTGTATTTATGATTAGTATAACTATATGTCACATTAAAAAAAAGACAATTACCAAAAATTGGGGGAAAAACATAAAAACTCAAATCACTTTTTAAAGAAAAGACTGCCCAGGAGCACTGACGATGATGATGATGATGATGATGATGCTGAGTCAAGGTTATGTCATGTCTCTCTGTCTTGTTTCTCCCTGGTGGCCCTCAGGTCCAGGAGTCTGCTCAGAAGGCGGCCGGGCGGCGGCGGGCGGTGGTGCTGACCGGCCGGCACACTGTCACAGACACAGAGGTCCAGCTGTACCAGCGGGTTCTGGAGCAGGTGGGCTACGAGGTCCAGCTGTCCAGATACGCCGAGACCAGCGGCGTCCTCAGACCGAGCAGAGGTGAGAGAAAACGGAGGCGGAGAGAGAGAGAGGTAGAGCCGGTCAGAGAGAAAACCCAGGAGATGAGTGAAAGATGAAGAGGGGGAACATTTGGAGGGATGGAAAGAACCGAGGAGAGAAGGGGGAATCAGTGCACACATGCAGACCAGCTCTTACTCTGCCTCCATGTGCTGGTAGAAATATGAGAATTATGTAGTGAGCACGTATGAACAACCCAGCAAAAGTCATAAATACGACTGGGAAAATCACTGTACCCAAGCACGGAAATAAATAAGCATAAAAATAAAAATATCCAGTTCATGAAATCTTTTACATTCGGACGCTCGGTGCCTGCAGGTACCTCTTTCCTGAGAATAATCCTCTGATACACTAATCCTTTTTACTTTTTTTGTAAATTTGTTGTATTTTTTGTAATATCCTTGAGATGTATTTTGTAATGTTCTTGTAATTCTTTTCTGGTGGTTTATGTTATTATTAGTTTTTTGTTTTTTTTGGCAAATTTTGTGGTGATTTTCTGCTGTTTTTGATCATTTAATGGTCATTTTCTGGTGTGTTTACTTTTGTTGGTACTACATTTCTAGATTTTTTTTTTGTAATTTTCTTGCATTTATTTTCCAATTTTTGCGTCATTTTTTGGTCATTTAAGGATCATTTTTTATGATAGTCTGCCATTTCTGCATAAAGTGTTTCTGTGCGACTTGGCTTCTAATATAAAACAACATGCAGTTACTAGACATCAGTTTGGTAAACTGGATCTCTCCTTTTTGTTTTTATTGCTTACCAGTGTGCATCAAGTCATTCTATTCAACTCCACAAACCACACAGGAATGCAGCATGGCAACTTTTCCTCACGCAGCATGCAAACATCAGAGAGCAGGGAGCATTCTCGCATAAATAATGGTTTTATTCTCCCATGTTGTGTCATGACGGCGTCCCAAAACGCAAACACACTAGTGAATTGTGTTAGTGTTTGGGTCCGTAATGGCTGGCAGCCGCAGGAAATCCATATGTGTGAGTGGAAGAACAGAGGTGTGTTTGTGCGTGAAGCAGAGCAGGTGGTAGGCGGTCAAAGCGTTAATGGTCCCAGTATCTGCTCTGATTGCCTGGAGTGTTTACTAACCATATGGGTGGAGCAGATTTTATTGATCTGAGAGGCTCCCAGTCACACAGACAGCAAGGGAGAGACTAAAATTGAGCAGCGAAAGAGGGGAGGGGAGAGGAAATGGAAAAAGTGAGTGATTTTACGTATGAGCGACTCAAGGTTGCCAGTAAAATCCTTATATAGCCTTTATATTCCTTTACAGCTCGACTCAGACGTTTTGCTTCACAAGTAGCAGCTGAACTGGCAGGCAGAGTGTCCGTGCCCTTACGAAACAAAATATATTGCAGTATATTGGAATATATCATGTGATCTATTAGATAATACATTTCCATATATGGGAATAAGTCTTTTTATTTTCCAATATATTGCAATATCTGAAATGTGCAATTACTTATGTGTTATTCCATATATTAAAATATATTGATGCAATATATATAAATATATTGCATTATATATGTTTCACCAATATATTATTCCATGACTCCAGTGAAACGCTGCAAGCAGGATATAGATTTGATTGTTGTACAAAAACATATATAACAATAAGCAATATAATCCTAATATCACTTGGAATTTAATTCAAGACCAATTTAGCGACCAGAATAAAGAAATAAGGAAAGCGGTCAAATGCACACTATTTCTGATTGGATCAAAATAGTGAATGCTCCAAAGTTATAAATGGGTAGAATAAGAATAAAGACGCCAGGAAATTAATTGTTAAGGGTCATGAAATCCAACTTTAATAAAGTAGATAAGCCAAAAATCTTGCCACATGCCAACTTTTGACTTACCTATTTGAATTTCCTGTGCTTCACCGGCATCCGAGGAAAGTAGATTCGTCAAATATTGCACTACTAATCCTGTTCTGTATTAATCTAAGAGTAGACATGCGGTGCAAAGAAACTTGTCACTGCATGGTGAAAAAGTAACACCTCTATTATTAGCTAGATCGAGACATTTTAATATTTTTAAGGCACTTTAAAACTTCAAGGAGTTGTGGAAACTCGTCTTGTTGTGTGTGACAGAGACAGCAAGTTGTGCAGATGACTGACAGTTGTGTCTGCCACTGCTGACTCATTAGATAAATAAGACTGCCCCTAATAGTTCTACCATCAGCAGGAGGGAGTCCTGACTCAACTTTTACAACCTTCATAAATCAGCAGCCAGCCACCTGTGGTCATCAAGGACAATAAGTCGGGCAAAGGGAGGGAATTCAGACACAGCTCGGATCACTGGTGGAGTCTGGATGTGATTGTGATGTAGATATCAACTCTTCTCCCCTCCTGATGAAATGGATTTGTCTGACTGATATCATCCAGAGCAGAGAAATTGGAGCATTCAGGAATGGGAACACAGATTTCCTGGAAGAAGGAGGTCGTTGATTAGATGAAGCCTAATCGCATTAGTCTGTGCGCATCAGATTAGAAAGCTGCCCCAATCGTATCCTTTTGACTCCAGGATATCTGCAAGTTTGAGAAAGTCAAATGTCAGATTTTTTTTTTAAAAACCTTTTTACTGCTACCTGGAACTGGACAAAACCCAAAACACAACAAACAACCCATGCACAAGCAGCCTCTTTCTGGTTGAACATGACTAATAAAAATAGGCAGTTTACGAAAAAGTGCACAAGGGCATTAATTATTAAGGACCATTATTTCCAACTATGCTCAATGAAGTAGATAAAAAAACACATTTTTTAATATATTGTACAACAAACTTGCAGTATGAAGAACCCAATTATTGCATGGTGGGAAAAATCGGAAAAATTAGTTCTTGGATTTAAATCATTTTGTTTAAGATATTAATTTTAATTTAAGAAGGCTTTTTTCTTTTCTTTTAAGGTCCTTTTTAAGGAAATTTGAACTTTGTTGTGTTGTTGGGGTGTATAGTTACCTGGGAGTGATATGAGTCCGCATGGTGGTGGTGCTCCATTGGGCTGCCAATCAAAAACAGCTCCTAAAATAACATTTTTAGCACACAAACATTAACAAAGCACATTATGCCATTATAAAAACAAAAAGTCCCAGTACCGATTTTTTTTCTGTGTAATTACAGTTATTTGTGAAAGCACTATCAAGTTGTTTCTTCCTTTCTCAAGGTTGCTCTATGGAAGTTTCCTACCTACCGGATCTACTTCCTGATTCAAATAGCAAAATAACAAGAAAAGAGCTTTGTAATTTCCCTAAAAAATGGGAACCGGAACTCGCTGTTTTTTCTATTGCTGTAATCTGCTTTGTTCACATTTGTTTATGCGTTAAAAGTGTTATTTTGGACTTGTTTTGCTCTTCAGTGGAATTGAATGGAGAGATCGAAATTCAGTTCTAGATTAGCAGCCCAGGGGAGCACGGAGCAAATAATGAGGACATTTCACCACCACACGGACCAAAGTCTCACCCAAGTTTCTATCCCAGCACTCTACCAAAGTTGAATTTTGTTTTAAGGTTCTATGCAAACACTTAAGCATATGTGATATTGTACATGTAGCAGCTCGAAAACTAAATCAAAGATGATGAAAAGACGTACGGACAAATCTGGAAATTTTGTAATAAAACCCCAAAATCAAAGTTGCTAATACTGTGAACTAAAATGGACTACTTTCCTTGTGGAAAGGTTGGAGCACGACCTGTTTTGTTTCCGTAGGAGGTGAAGGTGGTGGGGGAGGCGAGTCTACAGATAAAAATCACTCTCACCTGAAACAGTTCCAAAAACAAACTATGGCTGCACCGGCTCCATTGAGGCAAGACTACTCCTCTTTTAAAATGCACATATTTAAAGGTCATATGATGCAAAACAACCTTTTATCACTGCAAGAACCGTCTTGTTACATTGGATAATAGTGTTCACTAAAGTGTTGCATGGAGCACCTGAGCCTAGTCTAGCAGGGACACATGCATGATTGTTTGTTAGGCGATGGGACAATATCCCAGAGATTCTGTGTATTTCTTTGATTCCTAGTGATCATAGCTCTTTGTTATTCTTCTCTTACCCTCTATTCTTTTTCTTTGGCTCTCTCTCCTCCCTCTATTAGTGTCCCATACAGCCAGACCCAGGTGAACGTCTGGCTGACTATCCATCTGTGCCGTTTGTCAGACATGTTGTTAGAGGCACTTCCTCCTATTCTCTCCACTTGAAAACACGGAGACCAAAACAGCCGGGGCCTCGGCCAAAAAACACCAGCACGTTTCCTCAAACGCTGCACAATCACTACCAGATGTTCCCCTCCACTTCCCTCCATGCTCTCTCGCCCCGTCTCTCTGTGTTTTTCTCGCTCACTCAGCTTCCCTCCTGCCATATTTGGTAAAACCTCATTTATTTAGACAAGGTGCCTAGTTTTTTTTTTTTCCTTTATTTCCACCCCACACCTTCGTCTCTTCCTCTCACTTCTCGCCCTCTCTTTCTCTATTCATCCATGTAAACAATACATGTGCTCACGTTATTTTTCCTCATACTGACTTTTTTTTTCACTTCATCCCCAGTATGAAAAAGGGTGCATTTGCACTTTAGGTGGTTAGTGATTATCCCGCCACTGTAAAGCCAAATTCAAAGCCAGGCCAATTAGCTTCTCTCTCTCTCTCTCTTTGTGTCTCCCTCCCCCTCTCTCTTTCTCTCTCTGTATCTCTCTCTCCCAGGTTTCAGTGAATGGAGCATACTGGTTTGTCTCAGTGGTTCAGAGAAGAGTTGCCTAAGAAGAGTCTCCTTCTCCCATCTACAGCCACATCAGAGGGTGAGACCAGCCTCTGGGTTGACTGTGACCTGTGCTGGGAAAACCGTCTCATATGCAGGAATACTGTTACACGCAGCTCTATATGGGCTCATAATATGTTTATGTTGCAGTCTCTGGCCACATAGTTCCATCTTCTTAACTTGCCCCAGTTGTTTTCTGACGTGGAAGCGGTCATGAAACAAGATCTGCCAGAGGTTCTTTCGGCTGTTCTATAACCAAAGCCCAGTGTTTTCTAAGTGAAGCCCAGGCTCAGATACCCAGAAAAAAACATCGGCGGAGGCTTTTCCCAAATAAGAACACTGCTCAGTTGAAATGGGAGATACATAAACAGTTAGATCTTCGACAAACAAATGAACACAGCAGCATTCCCGACTATTCCAAACACAGAGCTTCCCTCGGCACCAACATCCGCCCCGGCAGCTGGATCTAATAGTGCACCCAGACATTTTTCTTTTTACTTTACCCCTTATTTATCCAGTGAAAGTTAGCTGAGCACACATACTTTTTACCAGCAAAACTCTGCTTTACATTCATGCCATTGCGTGCATTCACATTGGAAGCTGCCCAGCACCTAGCCTTTTAAAAGTTCTGTGCCTTGCTCAAGGGTATCTTGACAGTAGTAAAGGTACAGGAAAGTGTTCCTTTCACTTTCCCCATTAATGTTTTCCCAGCTATTTTTACTGTTTTTCCTACTTTACCAGAGTCATGTCGATTCCTGGATATGTAATTCCTGATGTCTATGGGATCATGTAGCTGCTGTTCACTCTTACAGACGTTCAGCAGCTGAGATTAAGCTGAGATAAGCCTTTTTCCTCAGCTTTGTTTGAGAGGAAGCCCACGGTCTCTGCTCCAGAGGGACAGAATGACATTTCCATATCCACTAATTAAGCAAAAAATGAACCTGAAATGTAATTGTTAATGACAGAGCATGTACATCTACTCTCAACAGTTTGAATGACAACCTACTCAACTTTTCATTATTATTTCATTATTATACTTTGGAGGAAAAAAAATGGTCCTCCTAAGTTGACTGAAAGTAAGCTGCTCATAAATTTTGCCTGGTCCTCAGGTCAACATGGTGCCTTGGCTGGTGCAAGCCTTCTCTGATGCTGGCGGGGGCCTCTGCCAGTTCGACACAAACACACGCCTTTCAGGTGAGCTTACAGCTACATGGCTTTGTTGTGTCCTTTTATAAAGGGCTGTACTTTTTTTGGAACTTCTCTGAATTATCTTCCTTTTTTTGCATGTGCTGTTTTCCTGGCCTTGGTACTGGAGCTATCTATATTTCCTTTTTTAACTCAAGAGAATGAACTGTCTGATCTAAATCACAAAAAAAGGTGAGCCTGCAGCTTCAGATTGGAGTGATGACTCACCCGTTATGCCAGTGCTTTTCAGAGATGATGCCGAGACATGAGGTTTGGTCAGAGGAAGCCCCCGAAAAAAACCTGCTGGTGGTTTATGACAGGAAAATTAAAACTCTGAGGGAAGCTTCTGCCTATGCAACGCTGCCATAGCTACTCACCTCATTGTAAAATGGTTGAATACAATGCTCTGGGCAAATAGTTTAATTGGCCAAAAACATGTTTTTTCCTCTTTTAAAAATGAATATGCATGTATGAGGAGAAAATGAACAAATCACTCTGTGAAGAAAAAGTTTAAAGACTAATTGCCTTGCGCCGCCCTGCAAGCACCGAATGAAACAAGAATAGACAAAAGGTCTATTAGGGTTTCTTTCAGTGTGATTTTTTGTTTGTTTGTTTTAGTTATCAACTTAATTTAACTTAAACCAATTTGGGACTGTAAATGCCTGGCACAGGCAGAGCCATTAGTACTAATTGGACCAGGATATGTATATCTTCTCTGTATTATAATATACCTATATAGCATTTTACCTCATCTGAAAGGCATCCTCTCTCCTGGGAGAAGACTGATCATATTTAATGATCATTTCAGGAGAGCAGCCAATATCATCAAGGCACACATTGTCTCTCCTGTATCAAAGAAGTCTTTGGGTAATCTAATTATTATTTATAGTCCAGCATTAGGGGCCACTTAATATCATTATCCCATAGGAATGGCAACAAGGTTTTAATGATTTCCCTCTGTTCTTTTCTCTTACATTAAGCATGCCCTTACTTTGCCCTCTGCTGGTATCTATAAAGACTCACATTGTCCTCCTTGCTTCTGTAACAATATTGTCTTTGCTCTATTCATGTCCAGCATAAATGTTGACAGAACTGACAAAGCCCCCAGTGTTAAGAGCCACAGTTCAAAAACTGGGGGTGTACTTTGTTTGATATTAAACTCCCGCGCCCCTCCTCTCCTTTGCAACCCCCTGACTGACCTTTTCTACAGTCCTGCTTCGCCTCCATAATTATAATGCACGTCTGAGTTTACTCCTTGCAGGAAGATGATGTCTTTAAATGAAACAAACGCCCACGAGTCAGAAATAATGACGGCCAGCCATCACAGACCCATGTTAGTACTGTTTTTCCTTTGACTCCTCTTCAGCCCCTGGCTCTTGATGGAGAGAAAGTGAGCGGGGTGAGCTGGCTCTGTTTGCCAGTTTAGCCAAAATTCAGCAGGCTCAGGAAATACTTCAGGAGTTCAGGAAATACTTCAATAATGTTGTTTTCCCCTTGTGGCTGGAATAATTAGGGTTCATATTATGTGCGATGAGTGGGTTTGATTGTCAGCATAGGGTAAGCTTTATTTCTTCTTGACTTCACGCTGTGGGTCTAAGGAAGTCTCTCTCTCTCTTTCTCTTTCTCTATCTCTTTCTCTCTCTCTCTCTCTTTTTTTATCTCTTTCTCTATCCCCCCCACCCCTGTGTGTGTGTGTGTGACTGTGTGTGTAGCCATATCTCTGGGAATTTCATTAACAGCAGTCTGCCAGTAGAGGACAACGCACTCTCACTCCCTGTTGATATGCAGCGCAGATGTACAGTATGCAGACCAGATATCAACACATCTTACGCAACAACAACATTTCCATTGCATTTCATTCATTTAACTCACACCCACACCCAAAGCAGCTAATACATGTAACATTACAATCAACCCACATTTATAGATCCACTTAAACACAAGCAGCCAGTAGCAGTCAGAGTAAGTAGGAGCAATGGGATGTGATTCAGTGATGACAAGACAATGTGAGGTAATTTCTTCAAAGATGGTTTGTAGTTTACAAACAGCAGACGCTGGGCAGTTATACTGTGGTTCTAATAGAGGGAGTTAAGACAGGGTGGAATGATGATGAGGCTAACACAGAAAATAGGGGGCACGGCTTATATGTGCTGTTAGACCATGGCGTGTAGAATAGCGTGCAAGACTGGGCCCTGGCTTGGAGGTTTTTGTTGCAGGACTGCCTCGTGGTCTGGAGCTATGGGGATGTGGATCACTTTGCAGCCCTTTATCCTGTCACCTGTTTTGAATTTGATGGTAGCCATCATGGACAGCCGGGGCAGGAGGTCACGTCAGAATTTAGAGAGGCTGAACACAAGGTAGCTGGCAGTGTTCTGGATCAGCTGGAGGAGCCGTATGACGAGTTTTGGTGGACTGTCTAGGGAGGACTTGCAGTAGTCTGGACAGACCAGTGACTACAGCCTAAACAAGGTGCTGGACCTACAGAGCTGGACCAAAACACTGTGCTCTGTGCTGCATCTTGGTCTTGTCAGTGTTGATGGAGACTTCTTGCAGAGGGCAGAATTTTCCAGGGGATGGGTGCTTAATCTTAATACATACAGAATACATACAGAGACACAAAGATGATGCTTTGTGGTGTAGAGGCCTGTGGCCAAAATATTCCACTACTCATGAGTACAATCAGTAACAGCTGTAAGTTAGCTAATGAGCTGGCTGTATAGCAGGAGGACGTTCTGTATTAAAGAGCTGGGGTGGAAAGCAAGCTTTAAGCTGCTAAACCAGACTCTCTAAACTCAAGAGCCCATGTTCTGCAACATGCAGCTTCAACTGTGCTCTTGCTTTTGTTCTGTCCCCAAGGACATGAGAATGTTCTCGTCAGTCTTGTATAAAGTATTTGAAAGCGATACTTGAGTAAAAGTACAAGTATCTTACCAGAAAATGACTTTGGTAGAAGTTAAAGTCACCTTTTAGAATATTACTTGAGTAAAAGTCTTAAAGTACCTGACGTTTACTGTACTTAAGTATAAAAAGTAATTTTCTGATATTTTCTGTACTTAAGTATTAGAAGTAAAAGTATTTAAAACAAAGTATTTAAACAAAGTGAGCGGTTAGATTTTGATAATGAATTTATTGTGGCTTCCTTACAGTAAAAGCAACCTGGGTACAGGAGAAAAAAGCTTCATCTTTTTAACATCACCGTTAAACTTGTGTCCCCATCAGCAGCTCTCTCTGTCTCTCAGCCTCCCTGTTTGGACAAACTGAACGTGGCAACTGGCAACAACTGTCATGAGAGCGAGTTATTATTTGAAATTATCAAACGGCTGCTTCCCATCCTTAAATGTGATTGGCTGAGCCGCGTTCCATGCCGTTGTAAAATCAGTGTAACCCGCTGGCAGACCGCAGCACAAAATATCCCTGCGCCAGTGGAG
>OMLB01053626.1:8302-24895 GCA_900302555.1 Myripristis jacobus
CCCCCCTGCTTTTCATCAGAACCTGTGCCAGCTCTCCAGCCACTGAATGAGCCTCTTGTAGATGCCACTATCCGAGTCTATTCTACCATTACCTCCCAGCTCCTTCCAACACCAGCTAAGTCCCATTACACCTTCAACCTCAGGGATCTGTCTAAGGTCTTCCAGGGAATGCTCATGGCTGAGGCGGGCATGATAGAGGTAGTTAGCTTGAACAGAATGAAATCAAATTGAAATCATTATGCTGTATTATTGTATTATTATGGTAGCATATAGGAATAGTCTCAGAACTTAAGGCATTAGCCATTCAGGCATTTAGCGACTCAAAAAGAGTACAGCAATGACCTTGTAACCCTACATCATCAACATAGCAAGCGGCCAGTCAGAAGGAGAGTATGCCTTGGGCCTGTCGTGTCTTAACAATAGTTGCAGCAAGTATTTGTGGGTCCCGTTTGTGGTTTTAACGTGCATTTTGTGGGAGAGAAGTGGTAAAATCCACAAATAGGAAAACTTTAACTTTGACAATTTTCAGGACCAGTTACAGCTGCTACAGCTTTGGTACCATGAGAGCTGCCGGGTTTTCCAGGACCGCCTGGTGAATGCTGAGGATAGGGATTGGTTTGACAGGCTCCTGCAGGCCTGCATCCAGGAGTTTGGCTGCAGCTTTGAAGAGGCTTTGTCCTGCCAACCTGTCCTTTATGGAGACTTTATGATCCCTGAAGCTGACAATAAGGTCTACACACTTATAGAAGGCAGGGAAAAGGTGAGGAGCACAAAACAACAGCCCTACACCTGAATAGCACTGTAGGATTTGGTTTGTACCTCTATTGCCATTAAATAGCCAACCAGTTGGCTTTTTAAGAGAGGTGTAATACAAGACAATCATTTTATCATCCCAAGTATTGTGCTTTATGAATATGCTTCACTTCTCTTTGCATGTCATCAGTCAAATTTTCTTCCAATCCACATTAAAAATGAATGCATCACTTTATAAGAAAGCAAAGGATCAACAAAAATTGGATAAAATAATTACTGGATATACCTTCAACATTGCCTCTGCTACTTTGTAAATGGCACTTGTTAAAATAATCCAGTCCAGGGCCCTAATTTGGTTAATATCAACCATGTGTACACACAGATATGTGCTTAAACCATATGTGGGATTGTTTCCATGCGAAGTGTGGTATTTATCAATTTGCACTTAGACTTAAGCATGTGCATGAATTTATGTGCAGCTCTGACCAGAAAAGGATGACTCGTGATGAAAGAACATCACAGTGGAGAGGGGACTAACTTAGAAAACTGTAAAGAAAAATCCACTAAATGGAGGAAGGATAATGGACCAATAAGCATACTGTAAAGAAAAAAATATTACTGTATGTTAATAGTCTGTGTATTTATTTTTGATACACCTAATATTTTTCAGTGTGTTATACCATAAAACCTTGCGTGAAGCCCAGCATTAGCATCGTTTCATCAATGTTAGCCAGAGACCACACAGACCGGGGGTCTCTTGTCTATCAACAATGGACATTATGTAACCTGCAGTATTTAGGGACAAATGGGGCCTTCATGCTGAACTTGAGCATGTGGACTTCATGCTAAACTTTGTAATCTCTGTCCGGTTACAGTTCAAACTGCAGACCTATTGGTTTGTAGTTGGATTTTCCATGCCTGACGCATGCTTCTCAGCACTAGTGGCACCAGAGTTTGGCACCAGTGGCTGTTGCTATGACGCATTTATATGTTCCTTGGCAGGAGACAAGTGGTAGTGAGGGAAGAGGGGAAATGAGCAATAGGAAAGACAAATGGGACATAGCTCAAGTTAAGGCAATCAGAGCATGTATACAGAGGTGAAGGTGGAGAACACAGGGCAGACAGGCTGAAGACAGGAAATCTGAACTGATGAACTGAACCATGAACACTAACAGACTAACTAACAGAAAGCAAAACAACAAACATGCAGGTGAGGGAAACGGGAACAAAGTAAGCTAGTTACAAGCTGGGAGCTGGAAACAAAACCGATTACAACAACAAACTGGCAGAACTGAAAGCTGAACTTAAATGCAACACTGAGTTAATCAGGGAATCAGGAACATAGTGGGTGGACACGACAACAGGCAGGGAGCTGACTGGCTGGTAGAGGGGTAAGGAACAAGTTAGGTAGGACTACAGATCATAGGAGGGACAAAAGGAGCACACAGACCATACCAAACACAAAACTAAGCAAAAGCAAACACAGGATTGTGACAATACACGCGTGTCTCTAAAAAGTATTAATAACCATGCGGATAATGCATTAAGTTTCATTCTGTCTTATCACTGACTTCGTTTCCTCTGTATTATTCTGTATTGTATTGTCTAGTTGTCCAGGGTGATGGAGGAATACCTGGATGACTACAACCAGATCAGCACCACCAAAATGAAGCTGGTGCTCTTCATGGATGCCATTCAGCATGTGTGCCGCATTAGTCGCATCCTGCGCCAGCCCCTGGGCAATGCCCTGCTTCTTGGAGTGGGTGGCAGTGGGCGCCAGTCACTCACCAAGCTGGCCTCATATATGTGAGACTCCCATACTTCATCTGCCTGATTGTCACATACATGCAACTCTTATGCTAGCTCTATGTATTAGGTACCCAGTATAGTTTGTGATTAGTGGTGTTATAGTGCACACAAGGAAAACAGATCCCCTTTTTATTTACATAACAAGTACTTCTAGCATGTCATGACCAAGGGGCTGACATATCACACACAGATGTAAATAATGCAACTTTAAAAATATTACAAAGTAAGTGTTTGCAAATGTCTCATAAGTTTCTCCTCTCCACCTCATCCTACCTTTATGACTGAAGTATATCTACAGGTGAAATCAGTTGTGATCTTTCTGTGGCCTGAGCTGCTCAGTCTGCTTCAGTTAAACGGAAGCTATTCTTAATCTCTGTAGTCTCAGGTTTCTCTAGAATATGAGTCAGAAGTATCTGGTTCATCAAACGTCTGTGGCCTTTACACATTTTAATGAGTAGGTGTAAAGGGGTCAACAAAACCACATGCTTTCCTGTGCTTGTTTCCCTGTTTATATCCTAGTTGATCATCTAGTTTTCTAGTCCTCACAGTGTGTCTGTCTGTGCTCAGATCGAACTATGAGTGTTTCCAAATTGAGCTGTCTAAGAACTATGGTCACATCGAGTGGAGGGAAGACATCAAGAGCATCATGATGAAAGCTGGCCTTCAGAACCAGCAGATCACCTTCCTCTTTGTAGACACACAGGTAGCTTACCTCATGCTTCTACAATATACACAGCCCCACTGGGAATATACATCCTGCCAGACTCAGCTGTTTATCTAGTTTCTCAAACAGACATTATCAAGTTATATACTTGCTGTAAGTCTCTAGATAAGAGCATCAACACAATGCCTAAATATATAAATCTGAATGTAGATCTAAATGTAGATACCTGCAAAAATACAACATAGATTTTTAGATTTTGTTCACAGAAATTCTATAAATATGTGGATTGGATGGAAATCTACAAAGAGGTGGCAAGTGTCTGTATCAGTATCGCAGTAACGTAAAGCAACAGCTTCTCCATAATTACGCTGGTATTATTCCCCCAGATTAAGAGTGAGTCATTCCTGGAGGATGTGAACAACATACTCAACTCTGGGGATGTTCCCAACCTGTATGCAGCAGATGAGCAGGAGCGCATCCTTACAGCCATGAAGCCGGTGGTGCAAGACCTAGGCCAGCAGCCTACTAAAGCCAACCTTATGGCTGCCTACATCAGGAGGGTCCGCAGCAACATCCACACTGTACTCTGCATGAGGTTAGCTGTACCTGTATAGGCAGTCTTTTTAAATTGGCTTATGCTTCCGTTTTCCCCTGCTCTCACATTTTCTCCTCTTGATTTCTCCCTCTTAAGTCCTATAGGAGAGGTGTTTCGTGCCCGGCTGAGACAGTTTCCCTCGCTGGTTACCTGTTGTACCATAGACTGGTTCAGTGCCTGGCCAGAGGAGGCCCTGCAGGCTGTGGCTAACTCCTTCCTCAATGAGCTGCCTGAGCTGGAAGCCAGCCCCACAGCCATAAACGGACTGGTGAGGATGCTGTGTGTGTACATGCACATTGCTATGAGTGTGTATAGATGTGTGTGGACATGCATGATGCATTCTGGGCATGCATGTGGGTACTCCCTGCTCAATTGTCATCAGTCAGCTCCATTCAAATCAATTAATTGTAATATACCTACAGTTCATACAGGGCTAGTGCAACTCACAACAGTATATTGAATAAGAATCACAATACAAGTTTTGATTTTGGCAGTGAGGAGATCATTTTTTATGAACCCCTGATGTGCTCATAAAATGTATTGTACATGACATTAAAGCAGATCTAAGGAGGTTGCAGCTGGGGTAGCAGTGGTTGAGCGAAAGCAGCAGATTTTTCATCTCCTTTAGCGAATATAGCAAAAGATTGCAAAGACTAAGCAATAGAATTGGTGAGTATGTACAGTATAGTACTCACCCAGTGCTCACCTAGTATAGTATGTATAGTACAATTGGTGTTATATATTGAAAACACTACAAAAGCAGACCAGTGGAGTGTACCCAGCTGGAATTTCCTAACCAAACAAGCAGCAGTTCAGCATGCTACCTTTTTCAGTAGTTTCAATCAAGTCATCTTGTTGACGTATGGGTTCAGCAAACCTTTAGATAAGGAATAACTTCTGATTGAGCACGGTGCCTTCTAAATTCATTATTTTCTCCAGGCCTTGATGTGTGTGAAGATCCACCAGATAGTAGCCAGGAAGTGTGAACAGTATCTGGCTGAGCTTTCTCGCTACAACTATGTCACACCCAAGAGCTACCTGGAGCTGCTCAGTATCTTCTCAGATCTCATTGGGCGCAAGAGGCAAGAGTTGCACGGTGCCCGTCAGCGCATGAAGACTGGTCTGGACAAGGTATAGCACTGGAAAACAGAAATAAAGAAACACAAAGTATGATAACCATGTTACTATATATACCTTTGTGTGGTCATTAATTTGGTCAATATCTTTTTCCTCACTAAAATAGAGATCCTGCTTGACAGTGTGACTTAATTTAATTTGTGTATATCTGTATTATTAGTTCTTTTCTCTGACTGCATGCTGTACTGTGATCCTGTGTAGCTCCTCAGCACAGCAGAGGATGTAGGTAAGATGCAACAGGAGCTGGAGATGATGAGGCCTCTCCTGGAGGAGGCTGCTAAGGACACTGTTGTCACCATGGAGAAGATCAAAGTAAGAAGATAAATAGAGGAGCAGAAGCAGATTAGTAAAATTGTTCGTATAATTGTTCTCTGAATTTTGTAGACTCTGAAATACTCTGTGGCATTTATGCTGTAGTTGTGGTATTAACATTACATCTGTTTCTATGGAATTTTGCACCCTGTGCTCCACAGTTTGTGGATAATCATGTTATGATACAGAAGATCAATAATAGTGGAACAAAAACTGGGACAAAATTATTTTTGGTTCTCTTGGCCTTGCTGATTTTGAAGAGGGTACAAATTGTCCACAAATTGTCACACATGGATCTTTATATATGCTTTATATGTTATATTTCACTAGGAAGACACGGTGGTCGCTGAGGAGACCCGTACAGCGGTGCAGGCAGAGGAGGCCAAAGCCTCTGAGAAAGCCAGTATTGCAGGGGCCATTGCAGATGATGCCCAGAAAGACTTGGATGAGGCCCTGCCAGCCCTAGATGCTGCCCTTGCCAGTCTCAAGTCACTCACGAAGAATGATGTTACTGAGGTTAGTTTGATCCCACTGTGATGCTTGGCCAAAATATTCTAAAAGTGTTTTTAGTGTATGTGTAGCTTATTTTTCTATAATACATTTTTTTGCATACATTTTTAATATGTTGTATCTAATTGATTAGTTGCGGCTGTGTGTTTTCTGTAGGTGCGAGCCATGCAGCATCCTCCTCAAGGGGTGAAGCTGGTTATTGAGGCAGTGTGTATCATGAAAGGTGTCAAACCCAAAAGGATACCCGGAGAAAAGCCTGGCACCAAGGTGGATGACTACTGGGAGCCTGGGAAAGGCCTGCTACAGGACCCTGCCAAGTTTTTGGAGAGCCTCTTCAAGTTTGATAAGGTAAAGGGTATATCTAGCTGATTTATAGCTAGGTCTATTCGGTATAGTGTGTGCATAATATCTCCATAAAATGTCTGTTTTTATACTGAGATCTACAGTCCAAGTTCAAAGTTTCAGGGTTTCGTGTTGGATTAGATCAGTTTGTTTCAGATCTGTGAGGTGTATTAAAATCAGCTTTTCTGTCTCTAATCTTTTCTGTAGGATAACATCCCAGAGAATGTGATCAAATTAGTCCAGCCTTACATAGATAATGACGAGTTCCAGCCAGCCTCCATTGCCAAGGTTTCCAAAGCCTGTACATCCATCTGCCAGTGGGTGCGAGCCATGCATGTGTATCACTTTGTGGCCAAGACTGTGGAGGTTAAAAGGGTAAGAACTGAAATCCCTGTTCCAGCAATTCATGTGGTCATCCATGTGAGGCATTTTTGTGTTTATCACTGACATCATTATAGTCAAGTTACTCTGGATAACAGTGTCAGCTAAATTCTGAAAATGTAAATATTTGTACAGCAAGCTCTCCAGGAGGCCCAGGATGACTTGGCAGTGACCCAGCGCATCCTGGATGATGCCAAGGATAAGCTGGCAGTGGTGGAAGAGGGCATCGCCTCCTTGCAAGCCAAGTACAGTGATTGCCTGGCCAAGAGAGACGAGTTAGACACCAAGTGCCAACTGTGTGAGAGTCGGCTGGTCCGAGCAGACAAGGTCAGAGACAGGAGCCAATTGAAAAGATTTTTTTTTTTTTTTAAAGACGACTTACTGATAATAACATACCATATGGACTTTTAATTGGAAAGACCAGAGAGAATGCAGTGTGAATGATAGGGACATTGTCTCATTAGGATGGTAAGATGGACATTTTGATTTTATTACTACATGATGCATATTGATAATGACCTGATGGGCAACCTGCCAGTCTACATTATTTTTATTAGTTTGTTTTATTAACAACAAAGCGCCCTGACCTGCTGGAGGCATCCAAGAGTGTGTCATGATTACTTTCTTACTTTCTGACCAAGCTGATGACGTTATGATCTTCCTTAGCTTATAGGTGGGCTAGCAGATGAGAAGGTGCGTTGGAAGGAGACAGTGCTGCATCTTGACTATATGGTCAATAATGTGGCTGGGGACGTGCTTTTATCTGCAGGATATGTGGCTTACCTTGGACCCTTCACTGTAAGTGGCTTACAAATTGGCTTGTGAGAGTGAGTACTGTATTAGTTCTCACTCTCACAAGCAAAAAAAAACTTGCATTACCAGTAAGCAACAATATTTTCCATTGCCATACACTGTAAGATACAATATTGTGATACTTTTTGGTCCAAATATACTAATACTTAATACTGATTGTCAACTGCCACATGATTTAAAAGCATTTTGACTAAAAGTGCTCACAATATTTAATTTCTTTCCATTCATATTTCTTGCACTTCTCAGTGCTGGGCTGTAGAATCGATCATGTATTGTCCATATGAAGGAGTTTATTGTCCTTGTGTGCTCAGGGAGAGTACCGGGCAGCCATGGCAGAGGAGTGGCTGTGCTGTTTCAAAGAGCTAAGTGTTCCACACACTGATGAACCCAATCTGATCAACACTCTTGGAGACCCTGTCAAGATCCGCTCCTGGCAGGTCAGAACTCAACATTTCACTAGCCAGTCTTTAGATGTAAAGCTTCATAAAGCAAACAGCAAATGTCGCATCGCCATGTTTGCATGTAATTCATCGGTATAATGAACCTGCTTGTAGACTGGCATTTGCTTTATCATTCACCTCTAACATCATCATCATTGTTTATTGGTTTTATGTGTATAGATAGCAGGTTTACCCAAGGATAACCTTTCAGTGGAGAATGGTGTAATCACCCAGTACTCTCAGCGCTGGGCTCTGTTTATTGACCCCCAAGGACAAGCCAACAAGTGGGTCAAAAACATGGTGAGGAAGATGTCTTTTCATCACATGTTTGTAGTTATATGTTTAAATAATAATGTTTAATAATAGATTTATAATGTTTCTCAGTATGCATCAGTATTTGTCACTGTAGGGGATCTGATGCAAATACAGCATAAGCAATTAATCAAGGGTGAATGCGTGCACAGGAACGTGGCTAGGATGTTAGTGAGGTGAAATGGGGATGGACGACAGTGGGTAGATTGTTGGGGAATGCTAACTGGGTTCCAATCACAGATGAATTGTTGAATTAGTCCACCAAACTGCCACAGAACCCTCTCATTATCTGTATTTGTTTTGAGTGGCATTGGTGCTGTTAGTTCATTCATTCTCTCCTCACGCGTGCTTGCTTCCTGTTTTCCCAAAGGAGCGTGACAGTGGATTGGATGTAATGAAGCTCAGTGACCGGGACTTTCTCCGCAGTCTTGAGAACGCCATTCGCTTTGGTAAACCCTGCCTCTTGGAGAACGTGGGAGAGGAACTAGATCCTGCTTTAGAGCCAGTCTTGTTGCGGCAGGTGAATGCACACAATATATACATCAGTTACAGACAAAATACAATTTGACGGTGCTATGCAACTAAACTCAAGGTTTTGGTTATTATTGCCTGTAGACCTATAAGCATCAGGGCAGCACATTACTGAAGTTGGGAGATGCAGTCATCCCCTACCATGATGACTTCAAGATGTACATCACCACCAAGCTGCCTAACCCCCACTACTCTCCAGAGATCTCCACCAAAGTTACGCTCATTAACTTCACTCTATCACCCAGGTACCACACATTTTATACAGGCTAATAAGCTGATATGAAAAAAAAAAAGAAAAATAGTTATTATTTGTTTGCAATGAGCCATTTCTGAAAAATCATATGAAAGTCCTTCATTGTAATATTCTTGTAATATGTGATACTTAAAAGATAATTCTTAGTCTGATTGACAACAGCACTTGGTAACAAACTTCACCTGCTACATCTCAAAAATTATAACTTGGATGTAGGAGCTTATATGATAGATTAAAGGATAAGAAAACCTAATCTATATTTTTGACAATTTTAAGACTATTTCTTCTACTTGCTTATTGTGTATGTGTGTGTGTGTGTAATGTGTGGCCATTCTGTGTGTTGTTCCAGTGGTCTGGAGGACCAGCTGCTGGGCCGGGTGGTGGCAGAGGAGCGTCCAGACCTGGAGGAAGCTAAGAACCAGCTGATAATCAGCAATGCTAAGATGAAGCAAGAGCTGAAGGACATTGAGGATGAGATCCTTTTCCGCCTCAGTTCCACAGAGGGAAATCCTGTGGACAATGAGGAGCTCATCCGGGTGCTGGGAGCCTCTAAGATCAAGGCTGGAGAGATCAAGGTCAAACACCTGGAGTTGTATTGTGTCTAATGTCATGTGTCTTGTAGTCTAACCTGAAACTTATGCATTATTGATTTACTAGACTTTTTTTTCTCAGAAAAATAGAAAAATATTAGAAAAATATTTATAAGCACAGGGAAAACTGATATCCATTGAAATATCCATTGCCTTTTTGAAACAAAAGTTTACACAGTATTTTTTTCTGGATGTCAAACATTTCTTATCAAATGCTTTTACAATGTTCATTCATAGTGACACATATGTGTACCTCGTGTGTCCAGTATATGTGTATTTTATCTGTTTTTGTATCTCAGCCGTATCTGACAAACAATTCCCCCCAATAGCTGACAGATGCGATACTTTGTTGGTAAGTCTATTGATATCCTAAGCTACTGTTTTAGAATTGTCCAGTAAGTAACACACACTGATGTCCCTGCCAGGCCAAAGTGATGGCAGCCGAGCAGACAGAGCGGGACATTGATGCCACCCGTCTGGGGTACGTGCCTGTGGCTGTGCGCAGTCAGATCCTCTTCTTCTGCGTGTCTGATCTGTCCAATGTCGACCCCATGTACCAGTACTCTCTGGAGTGGTTCCTTGGCATCTTCATGGCTGGCATTGCGAACTCTAAGGGAGCAGGTAGAAAGAAAATCCACAATAACAATCAAACAAAGCTTCTTCCCTTCAAGATGACACAGAATTTTTGTACAAATAGAAACAGGTTAAAAAGAGTTTGAGAACATTGAAGCCAGATGTAAAGATGTTTTTCTTGGATCTAACAACTTTTTTCAGCTTTAGCTACTGCTGACTATTTCCTGACATGTTTCCCACAGACACAGTAGAGGAGAGAATCGTCAACATCAATGAGTTCTTCACCTTCAGCCTTTATAGCAATGTGTGCCGCAGCTTGTTTGAGAAGCACAAGCTCATGTTTGCCTTTCTCCTGTGCACTCGCATCATGATGAATGAAAACCAGATTGACATGGTGAGTGACTTCACCTCTCTCTTCACTTTCATGCCCCCCAGGAACTCATTCAGCATGTATGAGTTAACCCAAAATCACTTGTTAAATTTAGCAGTTGTCTCTCTGTCTGTATGTGCCAGGCTGAGTGGCGCTACCTGTTATCAGGGGGGATACCTGTCCAGCAGCTTAACAACCCAGCAGTGAGCTGGCTGTCAGAACGCGCCTGGCAGGACATCCTGGGCCTCAGCGCCCTGCCCAACTTCAGCAGCCTAGCAGAAAGCTTCTCCACACATATGCGGGGCTTCAAAACAATCTTTGACAGCAGCCAGCCTCACAGGCACACATAAATTCCTGCCATGTTAACAGATGCACACTTGATTTCTGTGTTTTTATTGTGCACACTCCATTGGCCATCTGATAAGGTGTTTGTATGTTTGTCTATAGAGAACCCCTCCCAGGAGAGTGGGACACCAAATTGGACTCGTTCCAGAAGTTGTTAGTCTTGCGCTGCCTGAGGGCCGACCGCCTCACCCATGGCCTCCAGGACTTTGTTTCAGCTCAGCTGGGCCAGCGCTTCATAGAGCCTCAGGTATTACTCCTCTCTGAGCTGCTTTACGCTTTGTGTGGGACCCACTATGTGTGCAGTAACAGTGGTTTTGCCCAGTAATCATGCAGTCATATAGTATTCCCCAAAACAGCTCCTCAAAAAGATTTAATGGTTATATGAAAAGTCAGCCATATTGCCTTGGCCAAGGTAGGTCATATAATGCAGTGTTCCTATGGTGCTATATTTTTCACTCCTTCCCTCTTCTTTGTCTCTCCTACAGACATCAGACCTGTCAGTGGTCTTCAAGGAGTCATCATCCTCCACTCCCCTAATCTTTGTCCTCTCCCCTGGGACTGACCCTGCCGCTGACCTCTACAAATTTGCTGACGTCATGAAATTTTCCAAGAAGATGAATGCCATCTCTTTGGGCCAGGGCCAGGTCAGGGCCAGGGAAATGCCTGGAAATTATATTTCTCTCTCTCTCTCTCTCTCTCTCTCTCTCTCTCTCTCTCTCGCTTTCTCTGATAATTTTCTTTCTGTCGCTCTTTCTCTCCAACCCAAGGGAAATGCCACTGTAAACCATTTTCTCACAGAATCAGGTCACTCTCATTTGTCTTGCTAAGAATGGCCACCTCAATGCTAATTATTTGCTCTATTTCAGGCCAGAGGACAGGACTTTGTGTCAGACATCTCAGAGTGGTGCCACATTCACCATGACTGTGCACATAAATAAACAGACATTTAGAACAACCCCAGAAAAACACTTGTGGAGGTTGTGAGACTCGTTTTCACAAACATAGCTGAAACCTTTTGGCAGGCTAAACATTTTCCTAGTAATGAATTCCCTTAGGACTGTCCCAGTATGTTCACGAGTTTGTTATGTTTCTTGCAATTACATGAGTTGAAATCTTGGCTTGTGCTGGGCTGTTGCATCACCCTGTCAATTTCCTGACTGACAGTGTTGTACTGTTTGGGAAGTGAAGGCTCCTCAGCCTTCCAGAGAGATTCCTTGGTAGTCCATGTGGATGTAGGGAGATATTCTGTACTCCGCAGCATAAAACGAACCTGCAAAATTTTGCTAATGGGCCACTCACCCCCCCTTGGAAAAAAAAAATCCAGGAAACCAGTGTAGAGTGTCTCTTAAATTAAGGCCTCATGTTTATCTCATTTGTTTGGCAGTTCACTGAATCCTCTAGCACATTTGTAGAATTGTCTTGATCACATCTTCATTTTGTCCTGTTGCTGTTTGTGTGACACAGGGCCCCTGGGCTGAGGCCATGATGCACAGTGCCATGGAGAAAGGACAGTGGGTCTTCTTCCAGAATTGTCACCTGGCGCCCAGTTGGATGCCATCCCTGGAGAGACTCATTGAGAACATTGACCCAGTTAAGGTCAGAAAAGAGCTGCGGTATGCGTGTGTACACATGTGTGTACACACAGCCCCATGTGCACAGGCACACACACAAACACACACAATTAAGTCCTGAAATGGCCTCCCAAATATAGAAACACCTCAACTAGGCAAAATTGATGTTGCTGCTGCTGTGTTAGATAATTTATATGTTAGAGAAACAACATGCAGAGAGCCTCACCACAGCTTTGACAGTTTTAATTACTCCCATTATGACCCTCGGCCATCTCATGCACCCCTCTACAGGTGCACAGGGACTTTCGTCTGTGGCTGACCAGTCTGCCTAGCAACAAGTTCCCAGTGTCTATCCTGCAGAATGGCTCCAAGATGACTATTGAGCCTCCCAGGGGCATCAAGGCCAACCTCCTGAAAACCTACCTGAACCTCACTAATGATTTTATCACATCCTGCACTAAGGTCTGCCTCTCACTCACTCACTCTTTCATTGATTCTGCTAATTTCATTTGTCTCATCCTATCTTACTTTTGGACAGAAAACCTCCCTTCTTTGGATCGATGATGCCTTTCATTCTTGCTTGCTCTAGAAAATGTGTTTTCTAATCTCTCTCTTCCTGTTTTATCCTCTGTCCAGATAATGGAGTTCAAGTGTCTGCTCCTGTCTCTGTGTCTGTTCCATGGAAATGTCATTGAGCGCAGGAAGTTTGGCCCTCTGGGCTTCAACATTCCCTACGAGTTCACCGATGGAGACCTGCGCATCTGCATCAGCCAGCTCAAAATGTTCTTGGATGAGTACCAGGACATCCCATACAAGGTGAGGGAGAGAAGGACTCTCTGTCTGCCTGTATTTAAGCAACTGTTAAGAGAACAGTATTTCCAAAGATAAAGTGAAAGCTTTAACTGTTCCTCTCTCTTTTGTTCTTTTTCTCCCTCACTCACCCTGCCTCCTAAGCCTCCCTAACCTGTTATGCAATTTCCTTGAATTTCTCTTCATTCCACTCTACCAGTTCTTGTCCATTGCATGTCCATTGCCATCATCTTACTGCTACTGTCATTAAAATTAATCTCATATCACCAAAGATATGTGTGCTATCAGCCACTCACATAAATAAGGTACCTTTAGCAAGAACATGCATGTCTGTCTTTGCTGAAACCAGAGAATGAGTTTTTGTCTCTGTTCTCTGTGTGTGTGTGTGTGTGTGTGTGTGTGTGTGTGTTTGTCCCTTTTGTCCTCCTCCATCTGTCCAGGTGTTAAAATACACTGCAGGAGAGATTAACTATGGCGGCCGTGTGACAGATGACTGGGACAGACGCTGTATTCTCAATGTGTTGGAGGATTTCTACTGTCCTGCTGTGCTCAATGTTGACCATGCCTATTCTTCTTCTAGAGTCTACCGTCAGATAGAGACACATCTGGATATCAAGGTTAGAGATACGTAGGGCCATTGAAAAGTTTAGATTAAGATTAAAACAGTGCATGTATTGTCACTTAGCAAAACGTAAACAAAAGTTAGACATTTGGAATAAAAAAATAATGTGTTAGCTTGCTCTCTAATGTGATCACAATAACGGAAATTATATTTTCTGTGTTACTGCTTCCTTTAACAAACCAGGAAACTTAGGAGGTGAGACTGTAAGTACTTGTCATGTTGCGTCATAGGTTGTCACAAGTCTCCAGTAACATGAGTTTAGACATTTCCTGGTGATGTACTGACTTATGTTTTCAGTGTGTCTGCAGAGCCTGAAAATATCTACAAGTTAAATCATAAGTCTTAAGTCATATGATCAAAACTCGAGGCCTTCAAGGATATTACATACAATTAAATAAAGCAATAAGCTTTATTAAAGCTTATTACTGCCCAACCATGCTTTTTAAATTAAAACTTGGGCGGGCAGTTTTCTGGAAAAGGCAAAAACTCAAAGGCCAGAATTTGAAAATATAGCCCTCCTCCTGCACCATCAGGAGCGCCCTCTCTCTGAAATAACCTGTGATCGGCTAAAATCTTCCATTATGGGTTAGATCTCCCTGAAATACAGAGCCACGAGGAGGTGCAGAAGTCTAGTTTTCTCTCAGACCACTAGAATTGCAATATTCAGAGGTTATTATGGATATTTTGCCCAATGATGCCAAAAACATCCAAAAAACTGTTTACCTCAGCTTTAAAATTTCCAGGTCCAGGTTTGTCAGTGCACACTTCTTCTAATGAGGATAGCGAACAGTCATGAAGAGTTACAGTTTTCTGATAGATATACAGCTGTTTTCATTTCCTCATTTTACGCTGAAGTTATTTATTATGACCTAGCATTCGAGTTTTTCAAGAATTAGTAATTTTATTTCTCAGAATTCTGATATATATTTTACAAGATCACAATGTGACAAACATGTTAAATAATTACCGCTTCTTAAACTACTGACTGAACTCACTATACTATATGCCAGTTTTGTGTGTCTAACACTTTTTAATGTAAATTGAATGTGTTGAGTGACCTGTTGCCATGCTAAATCTGACTCTAGGGCTACTTAGAGTACATTCGCGGCCTGCCCATCAATGATACACCTGAGATCTTCGGACTGCATGACAATGCTAACATCACCTTTGCCCAGAATGAGACCTTTGCCCTGCTGGGAGCCGTGGCTCAACTTCAGCCTCGAGCTGCATCTAGTGGAGGCAAAGCTAGGGAGGAGGTATATGTGTGTGTGTGTGTGTGTGTGTGTGTGTGTGGTTACTCCCTCAGGAGAGTAAATGGATGCTGGAAGGGAAGAGAGGAGAAGAACAGAAGAATATGTAATTGTTTGATGTCTTTTCCTCTATTGTTATCTTTAATGCATTAGCAGATTCACATTGTCACTGCAGCACATCTTATTTTAATCCAGGTTAGTAGTTGTGGAACACAAGATAAAACAGCATCACATTTTCTCCATGAACCAAGTTTTACAGAAAATGCCAAACCTAACAATTTTCCATGTGATGCTAAGTAGCCTGCCACGAATTCACGGATAGTGTGAACAGTTAGGATCAGTTTCACTTCTACAAGGCTGGACTCAGGCCGGTAAGTTAATGTTGTATTGTCTCTCCCTCCAACATAGATAGTGGAAGAAATTGTGACAGGCATTGCTGAAAAGATCCCCAGGCCCATCAATGTCCAGGAGGTGATGAATAAGTATCCAGTCCTCTATGAAGAGTCCATGAATACCGTGCTCATCCAGGAGGTCATCAGGTAACATGGACTGTAGGACAATACTACTGAACACACTGAAAGTCTCTTCAATAGTATAATGACACACACCACTGTACTCCCTTTGTATGCACTCATGATCAGGGCTTGAAAGTAGCACTAGCAAGTAGCCTAATGATGCTGAATTCAGAATATGATGACCAATTGTTTTAAAATACTTAAAAAAAATAATTGTCCAGCTGAAGGAAAAAGGTCAAGTGGCCAGACCCAGCCAGAATGACATGGACAGAGAAGCCATTCTTGCCTCTAAAATAAAAGTGTAATATTGTGTTATAGTTATATTGTGCTATAAAGCAGGGAATAAAGAGAGGGCGTGGAAGTAGCAAGAATAAACATTTTTCAAAGGTTTAGAATCACCACAACCACCAGAGGTTCTTCAGCATACAGTCATAACTGTGCAGAAATCAGTTTAAGGGCCCTGTACAGAAGTTGGCAAGATTAGCTGCAGAGAGACAGACACATACACATACATACACACATACACACGTACACACACACCAGACCAAATGCACGATCCCCTTCAGGCTGCTGCCTGGCAGGGTTATGAAACAAACAAAAAAATTACACCCTAGTGCCAGTCATGGTCAAGGCTGACTTGTTTTCCCATACATGTTGTTATAAATTATTTTATGAGTTGGTTTTGTGTAATCTGACCCCCTGACTCTCGGGATAAATAAAATAACTATTTGGTGGAAAATGTCCCAAATAAGTAGTATTAGGATCAGAGCAAGAATAAGCTGCTCCAATTCCTCTGTAGTTGTTTTTGTTCTGAAAGCCTGGTATGCGTTTGCCTCTCCTCTGTGTGTCTCTCAGATATAACAGGTTGCTGGCGGTCATCTCTCAGAGTCTCAGTGACATTGTGAAGGCTCTGAAGGGTTTAGTGGTGATGTCATCAGAACTGGAGCTTATGGCCAACAGTCTGTTCGTCAACGCCGTGCCTGATATGTGGAAGGCCAAGGCAAGAACACACACACACACACACACACACTCTCTCACACACACACACACACACACACACACACACACACACACTCTCACTCTCTCTCACACACA
>OMLB01053627.1:3500-13901 GCA_900302555.1 Myripristis jacobus
ACGGTGATTTTTTTTTTTTTTTTTTTTTTTATAGCTAGCTGCCATGAAAAGTCCCCTGACCTCGTTCATTTATTTATAAATTTTTACATTTGACAATTCTACTATTTCAAGTAGACTGAACTGTTTCGAGGGACAAATCTTGCTCCACTGTGGTGGCATGAGGATGGACCAAGCACAGCATGAGGATACACACAAATAATCTGCAATCAAATTCGGTTTTGACGTGGTGTGGCTCCCCAAGAGCGTACACTCTGTTCTTCTGTTCTATCTTAGGAGATAAGCACTGGAGTGCCTTTGTTTCCGGCTGCACAGAGAATCCTAATGCATGCAAATAGAGAACAGTGTGAGTATGGGTTCACCTGGGGAGAAGAAAAACACTATTTTACCACACGCGTATATGCACACACGCGCACACACACAAACACAGAGACACACTCACACCCATGCAGCAGGAGGGAGGCATATAGTGGAGAGGAGAATAGTAATGAGGCAAAGCTTTGTAATATTCTAAGTATGGCTTCTGGTCTCCTGACACAGGTAAGTGTTCACATCGCACCCTCTCTCCCTCCCGTGTTCCCTGCTGTGCAGAGATGAGTAAGGTTGTCTTATGCTAGATATTCCCCCCTAAAGGCTGTTTCCATTTGGGGTGCCAGGAATAGTGTTACACACTCCATTATTTTTATAGGCCTTAGGCATCACACTCAAACCCATTCAAGAATATATTGACTTTCACTTTGCTGCATGATTGAGGCTTGTTTGCTTTGCTGCTGCTAGAAGGCTCGGACAACCAGAGTGTAAAGGATGAGTCCAGGAGAGTGACTTCAGCGTATACAAACACACGCTCCCAACAGTGCTGCTCAAACTGTTGCGATTGTCTCAATCCCCTCCAGGATATTTTAAGCACAGGATCAGGAATTCCTGTAGCGCCAGCACCAAAGGAGACCTTGCAGCACTAGACAGGGGAAATATTTTGTTTTGAATTCATGTCACTGCACACATGCACAAGGGTGGTATGGTTCATGGTGATTATTTTCACATATCAGATATGCAATTACTATGTCTTGAATACTGATCTGAGAAACTGACCCATGTGCTCATCTGTCTAGACATGTTCTTCTTTCTCGCCACATGCCCACCTCTTCCTGTCTCCTGGTATATTATGTTGCTTCTGCCTCTCTGTTTGGATTGCGTGTGTGTGTTTAAGGACGTGTGTGGGGATGCATAAGGGAGAGTTGTCTTGATATGATTTATTAGTCAGCTTGCATTTTTTGTGAATCCTTCCAACCACCCCCAAATGTGGGCAGAATGAAAAAGATACGCATGCACATACGCACACACTCATACACACATTTATACACGTAGACACACAAGCACACACACAGGATAAGCTCTACATAGCTATTCTGTGCACATTTATCTGGATGCAGATGTGTGTGTGGGTAGTTGTGTAGGGGTGCACGCACAGCACAAATTTACACGTTTGCACTGACTTCAATATTTGTCTGTTTGTTATCATACAAAATATAAGCTCTTAATTACTGGGATGTTAACAAGCATGCAGCTCCTCCTGGTGAATGAATTGTCCCAGGACACCCATTTCCTCATGGGGAAACAAACACAAGTATGTCTTTGCTCATGTACTGCGACACCAACGTCATTAGTCACATTTATTCAGAGTGACACCGAAACCTCTGTTACATCAAGTACTGCGGACCTGAGACCCTGGGGTAATGAGTAATTCTGCTAATGATGAGGGAAAGACACAGACACAGCTACGTTAATGCATCTAACAGTGACACCTTGAATACAGACCAAGCTGGCTCATGCACTCACTGTAGGGACTCTTGTTCTTATTGTTAATGATTAGTAGAACGATAATATGTATATATGCAATTATGCACAGATACTGGCTCTCACTAATGAACTCAGCTCTATTACCTGTCCAGAACGGTGCCAGCTCACTGAAGAAATCACTGACATCAACACCACAGACAATATGAAACAGCCACTAATAAAACTGGCTAGGGAACAATAGAGCCAGAGAATCAGTGAGAGATGCAGTGGGTGTCCAATATAAAAATCTAAACTTGTTCTTCTATCCACTTCAGAGTGGAAGGAATACAGTTATTGAACCAAAGTCATTTACTGTCCAGTCGGCTTTGTGTGGTCCCTCTGGAAATCCAAGCCACATCCCTGGCATAGTTTCCCTGGTGGGTTTTGGAATATTTCCACAGCCACAAAAGAACAGTATTTCTACAACATGCATTTAGAAAGGCTGTTTAATGGCTTTGAAATTGTGTTCTTGCGTTTATGTATTCTGGCTGTATGTATTCTAAAATGATCAGAGTATATATGTCTGGGGATTTGATGGGGTTACTAATCAATACCAATGACTGAGTGTTTATGTCACCTGACACTTCACAAGACACTTCCACTCTCGTTTTTGTATTTCTGAGAGATCAAAGATGGATTTCTCTGTGCTCTACTCTAGATGTTTGGAATCTCTGTTTTATTTACAGGAGCTAGCTCATTTGTCTCTGTGGTAAAATTTGGGACTTTATTATTGAATATAATTAGGCCCACGTAGGCTGTGAGACCTGTCATCGTTGTTGCTATTCTTTGGTTACCGATGGAGTTCAGTAAAAGTCAGTGTTACCAAATGATTTGCAGCATAAGTTAAAAAGCTCAAAGTACAAGTGAATGAATAATTTCAAGGTTGATGAGCAGACAAAATGGAACAAATACCAAACACTGGTGCAAGAGAGTAAAGTAGAATGCAACATAAAGCAATACAAAGAATGTTGCAATCATAAAAAGGGCTGTTCATAAAAATGATTTTGAAAAGGAGATTTCAAAAGAAAAAACTGAGCTCCTTAGCTCCTTAGGGAAAACATTGCAAAACCCAGGGCCTCTGACAACAAAAGCACAGTCACCTTTCGCCTTAAGGTTGGACTTTGCAACAGCCAGGAGTGCCGTCCCTGAGGAACTGAGGCTGTGCTTAGCCACATAAGTAATTAAAATATCTGATATATAGCTGGAGGCTGCACCATGCAGTGACTTAAAAGTTAAAAGTTGAATCAATTCTAAAACAAGCAAGCAGCCAAAATACTGGGATGCAAAAATGAGAATTATATGATACCAACTTGGATTTGGTTAAATACCCTAACAGCAATATTTTGCACTGGTTGCAGATGGTAGAGAGAATTCTGGCTGATACCGGAGTAGAGGGAGTTACAGTTGTCTAAAAGAGACGAGATGAAGGCATGGATGACATTCTCATGGTTGGCAAAACATCAAAAATATCTTTCAACCAATGTTGAAAAAATTCTGAATAAGTCTTTTGAACACTTGCTCACGAGTGATGAAAATACTGTATTTGCACTGCAATGAATGGCTTCTGATAAACACAAAAACACCACTGAGTGTAATTCCTCCAAATTCCTTCTTTTATCACCCCAAACCTTTCACAAAGTTGTTTATGAACATTTACAGTTAGGTCAAGGTTGAGGCAAAGGTTACTTTTTTTTTCTGTTAAAGAAAATGTAGTACTTTTCAGGAGCCAGCTGAATCACATCAGTGGTTTTGAACATCTAAAATTGCTAAGACATTCAGTACAAACTTAACTTCTTTAAAGTTCAAAGATATAAATGCATCCTCTTCAGAATCCAGTTTTATCACAGCCAGTTGCCAGCAATGTTGAACTCAGCCTTACTTGCGATTGGTCCTGCAAGTCCATTTGCCAAATGCCAGACACACCAAAATACACTTCCTGAGTGCACAGTCTGAGAACTAGTCAAAGGTAGTGGTTATATTTGTAAACATAAAATCGAAACCAATATGAAATAGAACAAATGAATGAGAATCTCAAAAATGTTCGAGGCATCCACAGCCTGAAATCGCAACAATGAGTACTCTACATTCAGCATTAGGACTACTCACCCGCAAGTTTAATTTAAATCCCATTTACATGTTTAGCCATGCATTCTTTATTCCATTACAGCGCACGTTTCAATTACTGTTAGATTAAACTGTATACATTGCTTCATATTATTACCACATTTACTAAATGATTCACTAAATTTCTAGATTATTACAGCAAACATTTTCAAAAGAAATATTTTACATGTCGAGGCCTCTTGAAAACTGCAGAGAATTAAAAAGAAAAATTATTCTTACAGTGACTCAAAAAAGGACTCCAACCTTGATGTAAAATTCAAGGTACCTATTATCTTTCATCAACACTGAAAATTTCCAAACAATGCTCAGCCTGAGCTTTGGTCCCGACTGCACTGGAAAGGTCATTCCACCGTCGGGGAGCCGGGAAGGAAAACAGTTGATGGCCAGACCAGGTTGCCACAGGGAAGAGAGAGCTATGGAACGTGCCCGGTGGCTGCAGACCACAGGGTATAGGATGAAGTATAGGGCTGGAGCAAGGCCTGAGGGTATGAGGGTGCAGCTGCTTTCAAAGTATTACACACTACCACTAGAGGTTTCAGTTTCATGCAAGCGGAGGGAACAGGAGGTGGGTGACCCTGGAGAAAAGCTACTTTTTCCTTTTTATTTTTGCCTAAAGTTGTTTTACTTCTTTTTTCCGAAAAACAATGCCATCATACATTCTCATCTGGGAGCTGCCCAGCGACATCACAGCCTTTTACTGTTGGGTGCAGAGTTTTGGGGGGGTTCAGTGCCTTGCTCAAGGGTGTCTTGACAGGAGCTGATGATGAAAGCCAGAGTAACTGATTCCCTCCCCACACAGAGAGAGAGAGAGTCTCCCAGACAGCCTGACACGTTGAACTTTCATTGTTTCACTCACTGTAACCTTTTAGTCAAAAGCCTGCTTCTTTCAAATACCACACAAGGAGAAGCAAATTATCTCCCAATTAGCACGATTCACCTTGAGATCGGTCTGGGGTGAGTTGATGTGTGTAAGTGTAATGCCATACAGCCTCCTTCCTCACTGCAGAGCCCTTTCCATGCAGAGCAGCCGTCTCCTGAGAATAACAGGGAAACGGAGCATGAAGGGAAGGCGAGGGGCTGGACCAGGGGAAGATAGCATGACTGTCTGACAGGATGTGCTTAGTTACACACTCTCTGTTCCTACCAGAGCCCAGACAGCCCACCAAGGCCACACATGGGAGAGGAGAGGAGGGAGGAGGCCACAGGAAGTGTAAGTGAGTGTGTGTGTGTGAGTGTGTGTGTGTGTGTGTGTGTGTGTGAGCATCCAAGAAGAGATATATTCTCCTCTTCTTTTGCCTAGAGGGACTATCGGATGCATCCAAGATGCCAACAGCAGTGACAGCATCATCAACAAAATGTAGCTGTGGCATACGCACACACACTCTCTCTCACGCACACACACTGAGATTGCTGCTGAGCCACTTGAGGAAAACACTCCAAATGTGTTTAGGAAACCACTCTGCCCCTGGAGGGAAAATCACGTTTTTCTTTTCTTTTCTTTTCTGTTCTTTTTTTTTTTCTTTTTGTGGCACACAAACAAACAGCTACATACTTTCCCTGTCCAGCAAGAGAAGATCCCCTCTCTGCAGACCAACAGGCCCAGAGTGGACAAATCTGTTTTCTGAAGCAACTTTTGGCCGAATTCCTGTTCCTTTGTCATGTCCACATGGCCATTAAGCCAATTACAGCTAAATGAAACTAATTGGGGCAGGCTTAACAGAGTGTCAGACAGCTCCTGAAGGTCAAACATCACTGTAAGGGACTGGCTTCTGTCTATAAATCTCTAAGGGTGGATGTCTTGCTTGCTGGCAATCTACATCAGCACACCTGTTTATCTGATGAAGCTATCTCCCTATAAAGTAAGGCTTTAAACACCTGGCGGTTCGCCCAGTTTACCTTTATAGGCCATCTCTCGCTCTCATCTCTCTTTCTCTCTCTCTCATCTCTTTTTCATTTCCCAAGAGGGTAATTCAGCAGCTCGAAGCGGTAGACATTTTTCACTCTTGAACCATCTGAAAATAACAACTCAGCCGGTATGAAGACCTAATAAGAATACAGGAGATGCAAGCAGAGGAGGGGAAAGGAGATGATGGGAGAGGGGATGATTGGAAATGACAGAGGCGTAGGGCTGTAGAGATCTAATGAAACCACTGAATCCCTTTCAAACTCTGATTGGTTCAGGTTCTAGTTATTCTGCCAGGGCTCAAACTACCTGGGTTTGACTGTTAAATATTATGAACATGCACATTAGAGTTTATAATATTTACTGTGTTTTTATTATGCGGTCAGTATCTTGCAAAACGGTTAGCAGGAGATATTAAAATACATGCAGGAAAGCGTATGCCAGTGAGGGGGTGGTATCACTGAATAGGCCAAATGTTTAATGGCACCAAATCAATCTCATGGGAGTAATGTCACTCACATGCAATTTAAAGGGCAAAGCAAAACACTTTGCTTGAGTTAGAGGCAAAGAGTTGAGTTTTTCATAAGGTGACTCATGGGCTCAGTCAGTGAATGAATGAATTAATTCATGAAAGAATGAGAGGACCGGGGTTATGTTTGGTGCGGACTTTGACACTAACAGTCAGAAAATGGATGTGGGGAGAATAGTAACACAGGAAGCGACTGAAAGAGAGAGCCAGAGATGAGAGCAACATATGCTGATGATGAGGACTTCCCAAGAAGAGTTTTAATATTTCATGTGTCCTAGATTCAGCCACTCCCCTTGGGACCGCAAGAAGACTGAGGAGCCAGGGACGGAGAGATGGAGAGATAGAGAGCGAGTGAGCGATTTAAAAAATGGGAACATGAACATGCAGTTGGTGTGAGTTAGACCGTGTGCCCTCAGAGGATGAAAGTAATACTACTTCAGGTCATTTGGTTTGTAACGCCTATGGGGACCAGCGAACGTATTTGCCGTGTGTAACGTGGAGCTGAAAGTCAAACATAGCGTGAAGGCACAGACAGTAGGGTGAAGTTTCACTGTGACATTTCTACAGTTTAGTATTGAAGGCATGTTCACTGGCCTTGCACAAGGCTTTTCTTTTTCTGTAATGAAATGGAAATCAAAGGCCCACCTACAGTCACCCTTAATAAGTTGATACTTTACGAAGACACTTTTAAGATCGGTGTTCACCTCATGCAGAGAACTTGAATACTTTCACCTCAACATGCGGAGGCAACTCCATCTTTTTTGAGGACTGGTCAACAGTAATAAACCAAGTGATAGAGATACAAAATGTGTACCGATCTATTAGAGAGAACTTGAGAAATGAGAGATGAGATGAGGAAAGGGAGAGAACCAGATTTATAATAGAATATAAATAATATGGACGGAGCTGCAGGTTCCAGGAGCATCTTTCCCCTTTTTTTTCACATTGGGAATTTTACTTTTAACTATAATTGTAATATTACTCAACACCGATTCATAGTTTTCTGGATAAATAACCTGCAACATGTCAGATGGCATAAGATACAATAGCACCCTTGCAGTGGTGAAGGTGGCAACTAAAGCTGCTTAATACATTCAGATATATTCAGTAAAATATTATACTGTATGCCAAATTGGTGCTTGCAATCAGGCACTAAAATACAGCAGCTGTAGTTGGTGAACTGATTGAGGCTTTTGTGTTTAAAGTTGTCTTAAAGCTATGTAGTTAAACGTCATTAGCATAGGGACAGTCTTTTAGTGGGTATTTTTGTTTTGTTTTGGTTTGTTTTTTCAAGGAGCGTGAATTATTTCAGTGTACTTCTTATGTGTTTGTACTAATGATTCAAACAGTAGACTTTGATGCCCATTGCGTAACACTGCAATTGGAAAAATGGGTGTGATTTTTACTTCCGAACCCTAGTTGCTCAAAACATCCCAGTCCACTTTGCAGTTGTACAAAACAAAATAGGGTAGAATAGAAAAGAATAGAACAGAACAGAATCAAATTTGCTCATCTGTTTCAGGTATTATACATCGGGAATGAAGCAAAACCAATTTCTCACTGACCTTGACTTTGTTGTTGAGAGACGACGCATAGAGAAACACAATGAGGGAAAAAAAAAAGGAGAATAAAAAAAAACTCATCAGTTTCACACTAAACTAAACATCCATAACTGTTTAAAGCAAATGTTATTCCATCTACAGCACAGTGAATGTTGTGATTCACTGGAAAGAGCCACCAGTACAAGCTATATTTGTCTCTGCCACACTGTCAGACAGCTAATTAGCATGAGAAGTAGTGTTTCTGCGATTCTCTCAGTCTGTGTGTGTGTGTCTATGTGTGTGTGTGGGTATAAATATATTTGTGTGTCTGTGTGTGTCTGCCGTCTGTCCACACTTGTCTGTCTTTGCTTATGTCTGTCTGCATCTGTCGGTCACTGTTTATTAATCTGTGAGTGTGTGTGTGTGTGTGTGAGTGTGTGTGTGTGTGTGGTCGGTGCATGCACTGTGTGTTGTGTTGGTTTGCTGCTTTGCTAACAGTGTACAGTTCAGTAGAGCTAGGGAGCCCGGAGCTTCTAACCTTGCTAATCAGCTCAACCCACAATAAATCTCTAACTGGCATCTTAATTAATCATGTTACAGTGGTGGGATGAAGCTTTGCATTCCAATGTTCTGCACTACAATAACATGGAAATATTAAGATAATCATAATTGCCTCTACCCATCGTCTTGTGTATGAGCTTATTAGCTGTTATTCACTGTCTTGCCTGTGTGCTTGTGTCCATGTTTGTGTGTGTGTGTGTGTGTTTTTCATCTTGTCTGTGTATTTCTGCAGGTATTACACATATGTCCTCCGGCTCTATGGGTAACACCTGCCATAAAAAATGATTTAAAGGTGATGAGAAGCCCGGCATCTCTCTGCTGGTTGCCACTCTGCGTTATCTTTAGGACTTGTCCTGCAATCCACTTCACTGTTTCATTTATTGCAGAGATAACATTTTCTGCCAGTACCAACAGACACACACACACACACACACACACACAGTTGATTCTACTGTAGCCACAGAGGGAGAGCCCACAGTGTTTTGATGGTGAAGAGAAGCTTTAAGATTAAATATGGCACGAGCCATCACACACAATTGTTATTCTCCTCATGGAGCTCTGTCTGTCAAATCTACATGTTTTACAATGTGTGGTCATTCCTCTATGTGATGGCATAATGGTAAAGATACTATTTAGATATTCCCTTATTATCTCCCTGGCTCAGCTTGCAGACAAGTTAATGCTTCCTGTATTAACCAGAAAACTGGAAATATCTCTGGCTGGCTTTTCTCTTTCTATCACTGGACAATTACAATATTTATGAGAAGGGCCCTGCGGTAGAAAAACGCTGTTTTATTCTCAAGCCATTTCTTTTCCCTCCTTGTAGTGTGGATTTTTTTTTTCTTTTTTAATGAAACACCGCCAAAAAAATCACTCAAGCATTTGTCAGTGTAATTGTACAACACAATGCCATGAATGGGTATGAGCCTGCCGTTTCAAACTGCTGACAGGCACAGAATAAAACACCTCGCACTGAACAGGGGATTAGGGGAGAGAAAGAGAGAGGGAGAGAGAAGAAGGGAGAGAGAATGATGATGAGTGTGTGTCTCTGTGTGTATTTTTCATTTCTATTATTGCCTTCAAGTCTTTAGAATAAATAACTCAATTTTAATTGAGTGAGAATAAAACGTTTATTTCTCTGACCTTTTACACAAGTCATAAAAACAGTTAGAGGAGGAGTAACTGTTGCACTGGGCTCATCTAAGTCTCCGCTCTGTAAGAGACCCTTCAGCTACCTCTGAGGGCTAATGCTTATCAGCCTCAGCATCACTGTAACTAGTGTTAGGAAATTGTATGCTAATGTCAGTGATTATTTCTATGCTTATGACCAGAACCCCATTGATTGTGTTTTGATTCATGGAGCAGACGAGACAGTGTCATCTTCAGCAATGGAAAAGAGAGGGACAACCGAATCAGAAGTTATTTAAAGGTCCTATTTTGACCTCTCATCAACAATCGTGATTGTATCTGTCCATCACAAATATTGTTTGCATAATAAGTGTCCACAGAATATGCTCTGGTAATTTAAAAGTCAAGGCTAACAGGATTTTGATTTGTGTGTTACTGGGCTGGGAACTGCTGCCCTCTAGATCAGGCATTCTCAAAGTGCGGCCCGCGGGCCAATGGCAGCCAGTGGAAAGGTTTCTGGTGGCCCAGGATGAGTTAAGGTCTCATGAAAAATGCAATATAGATAGATAGATAGATAGATAGATAGATAGATAGATAGATAGATAGATAGATAGATAGATAGATAGATAGATAGATAGATATAGATATATAGATATAGATTGATAGATAGAGATAAGATAGATAGATAGAGAAGATATATATTTCTTTTCTCATGAGACAGATTACATCATCATTGCAGGTGTGTTAGTGGTTAGTGAGATGGAGGAGCCATCGCACTAAAA
>OMLB01053627.1:14230-31390 GCA_900302555.1 Myripristis jacobus
AAAAGTCAAGGCTAACAGGATTTTGATTTGTGTGTTACTGGGCTGGGAACTGCTGCCCTCTAGATCAGGCATTCTCAAAGTGCGGCCCGCGGGCCAATGGCAGCCAGTGGAAAGGTTTCTGGTGGCCCAGGATGAGTTAAGGTCTCATGAAAAATGCAATATAGATAGATAGATAGATAGATAGAAAGATAGATAGATAGATAGATAGAGATAAGATAGATAGATAGATAGATAGATATTTCTTTTCTCATGAGACAGATTACATCATCATTGCAGGTGTGTTAGTGGTTAGTGAGATGGAGGAGCCATCGCACTAAAAGCATTGTGACTGGCAGTAAAAACACAACACAGACTCAATGTTTTGTATCCAGCGTAAACTAGGCCACAAACCAATAAAGTAAACAAGTAAGCCTAAGGAGGTAAGAATGCACAATTCATGTCAGATGTGGTCAAAATAATGACAATTAATTATTAATATTGCGCGGCTTACTTATTCTATAACACTTGACACTGTACAATGGACAGCCAGAACAGGTGAAACATCAGACTTGCAATGAACATGAGTATCTCTCTGTTGATCTTCCATAACATGGCAAAACCGATCCCAGAGTAACCCTCTTAGTGCATAAACAAAAAAAACAAGACCTAGAGTCCATTCGTGTGCATGTGTGTGTGTGTGTGTGTGTGTACGTGTGTATGTGTACGTGTGTATGTGTATAATTAAAATCATTTGCAAAAGCACTATTAGGTGCTATTCAGAGGTTACCTGCAGACACTACCTGTCTGATCTACCTTCCAGTTGAAAAGGGAAAATAACAAGAAAAAGTGGTTTAATTTCCTGGGTACCACAACTTCCAGTTTTTTATATTGGCTTAATTTTTAGAGATGGCATAATCTTTGCTCACATTTATTTAGGTGCTGCAAGTGTTATTTTGGGACCTGTTTTGCCATGCTATGGAAATTAATATAGAGATATAAGGAAAAATATCTGGATTACCAGCCCAGGGGATCACAGCACAATTAATGTGGATATCACGCCACCGTGTGGACTCGTAAACAGCCGAGTTAGCCGAACTATGCAACTCAACAAAGTTCAGTCTTGTTTTAACTGTCCAAGCTGCAGCTAGCTGCTTTGTTTGGGTGTAAGATGTGCTAGCAAGTGCTTCCTTATGTGTAAGGAACATGTTTCCTTGTGCCGTGGTGCAACTTTCAAACAGCTGTTGACCCCCATATGTTGGTTCTAGTTTCCAATCTGTGAGTCTCAACAAAGCTGGAGACGGGCGAGAATTTGAGTATGCTGAGAAAAATAACTTCATACAAATGCTCAAATTTGAATGGATTTATGGTAGCTTAAGTGGAAGTACATGACTTCCAAGTATTCACAGTATGAACTAGCAACATCAAAGTTTCTCAGAGCAGTTTTTCCACTTTTTTGAATATGAATAGGAACAAGAAGCAGAATGACATGAAATGAGTTAGCCTTGATGTCCAAGCTACCAAAGCACACACTTATACAACTGATATTTGTGATGGAAAGATGTGATCACTGCTCAGTCAAATATGTTCCGCACTTAGTCAAAATAGGACTAATATGGCTCTTTGTATGTAGGTTTCAATGCTGTAACTTCTGCTTTCTCTTTCTCTTCTGTCTCTCTCTTCTCTCTCTCTCTCTCTCTCTCTCTCTCTCTCTCTCTGTTTCTGCTGCCCTCCATGCCACCCCACTCTTTCAGAACATCTACCTCTCATCTTAGATTCCTCTCCAATATTTTTTTTTTTACCCCACTGTCCCACTAATAGTAACAATTCAATAGGAGATTATTGTGTGTGTTTCATTTGACTCCGTCCACTGTGACAGATGTTGTGCATCTGTGTTCAGTTTCTCTACAGCCCCTCAGGGGTCTTCGAGGCCGGAGACAGCCAGAAGCTGCCTCTAGGGACCAGCCACGTGGAGTGGCTGCAAATCAGACCTGAAATGGCTGCTGCACAACGCCTCCTTTAGATCTTACTGAGGCTTCTCTTAAACACCTGAGAAATCTGCTCCTCAAACATTTTCTTCCAGCTCATTTCCCCAGTGGTATCAGATGTCTGTGTGTTTTAAGCATGGTAAATTTGTGGCTTATCATGTGGAAATAAGCAGGCTAACTATGTAACTCATGTGTTCAGGGGATTTCATTGCCTCTGTAGTCTTTTTACTGTGCAGATGGAGCCCTATGAGGAAAGACAGAGAATTCACCATCACCTGCCCAGAACCTTATTGCCTCTGATTCATATTTGCATCAGGAGATAAGGCGGTTCACAACACATTATCAGAAACCAAAATGGCAAATCATTCTCACAGAGTGCTGTGTAACTGAATATACTGGAAGTAACTGAATATAAATGTGCTCATTTTTATCAAAGCATATTTCACAGCCAGACGGGGGATTGAATTTAATTAAACAAGTTTGAATTTCTTCCTTGCTCTCTCTGATAACATTGGGATTGGGAATAAATAGACTGCAACCTGTGCTGCACACTACATGTTACATGTCCGTGTGCTGTTCTGGGTTCCTTATATATCCTGTGCTGCGTTTTTGCTCTCTGTGTACATGTGAGTAATAGCCATTTACGCTGTGTAAATGGATGTGTCGCATTGAATTAAGCACCTTCTGTAATTTCATCCCCTTTCCATCAGGCTACCCAAAGCACACTGCAATTTCCTTTTGATCAGATGCCTGTGACACTGCGCAGATCAGTGTGTGTGTGTGTGTGTGAGTGTGCGCGTGCACGCGTGCATGTGTATGTCTTTGCATATTTAGCTGAATTTTTATGGTTCTGTGTGTGTGCGCATTTTTTGTGTGTGTGTGTGCAGATAGGATGACGTTGTCAGGGATCATATACGACAGTGTCCTTCACTCTGCCTGACTGATGGATAGAAAAGCATCATTATCCCACAAGAAGAAAGACTGATCACACATGCAATAAAATTCCAACTATGCATTCATTTGTATTAGGGTCAGTACCGGAGTGTAGTCATGCTCAAGGTCACCAGTGGAAAGTGAACAATGATCCCATTTTTCTTTGACCTCTGCCACGTCTTGTTGAACTACAATCTCAGTGCAAAAACACTGCCTCACTGCTTGCAAACCCCACCCCCTCCCTCAATCTAATTTTGCATCTGTTTGCCAACAAAAATAGATTCTCTGTTGGACAGTCATTTATATTTGGTGACACAAATAATACAATAGCTTATCCTTGATTTAGCGAATTGTTGAGGTATTCTGGATAGGTATTATAATATTGCAGTATTTGTTTTTGCAGTTTAATTCACTTATGTTGCAATGGGGCTCCCGTGTTCCCCTAATAAAAAAGACAAGTAGACTTCTCATTAAAAACTTGAAATGAAATCTATACATCCATAAACATAATAAACATAATAAACAAAACACCTATAACACTTTGAAATGATGAACATTTAAATAGGATTATGAGCTATACTTTTGCATTTTATTACCATTTATTTATATGGATTTTTTTTCCCCATCAAACCCTGTTTTTGCTTTGGTACAGTACAGCACTCGGGCACTATTGGTTACACTAACACTAAATAGTGCATACATTTCCTAGAGATAGAAGGACAATAAATGAGAGGCTAATTCCCCATGGATGAATCATGACACTGTATGCCACTCCACATCTGTGCACAAAATGGGGATTGAAGCTGAGGAAATTAAAATGCCATGCTGAATTAATCCATGTGTATATTTTATGACAGGACTCAGACATCTATTGTATGTCCCACTTGACACCGCCCTCTCTAATCTTAGCACTTATCTCCAGCGGGGCAAAAATAGGAATCATGTTGATTATATTTGATGAAGATGCTATCCCTTTGGAATGTTCCTCTTATTAATCCTTCATAGTTAAGTTGCTGCTGTCTAAAATAATGGGATGCCATCCTAGTGACAGAGACCGGGCTTTCATGGAGTTTTATGGGGAGGATGGTAAGCTTCTTAACATCCCACAAGTCAGAACATGAGGTGGGCTGCCGATGTCTCACCATTCAGAGTTCTTCGTGCTGATTCCTGAGCTCCCATGGAGTGTCATGTCTCACAGATATGAGTTTAAAAGTGGTACAAACAGGCACACACACCCATGCACATACACACATAAACATCCAAAAATTATTCCATCTGACAGGCTCCCACTGGCATGGGAAGCAAATGTCATGGGACAAATAATAAGAACGTGACTGTCTGCTAACTTCTGCATCACAACAACAAACTGAATGTCCTTTTCCACCTTCTTTTTCACCTTTGATGCTGTCAGAGTGCTTAGCAAAGGGTGCTGTAGCAGTGTCAAGCAGCTGGCAGTGGACCAGCCCTTTGCAAACTTTACTAAGTGTCTTGAGAAGTTTGTGTAGTCTGCATTTCCAGCACGGTAAGTGGATGGAGCACAGAAAAAGCACTTACAGTGAACAAAGTGTAATGTTCTCTGCCCAGCTAGTAAAACATCAGGGATCATTCAGGAGTGGGTGGATGGAAAAAAAGAAAAGAAAAAAAAAACATTTGTGTGTTGTTTGTATTTCTTAAATCACTCAGAACCGTTCTGAGGGCAAGTGCTGTAATGCTATTGAACATTTTGCAGCTGCAGTCACTACAGTCAGTTTACCTTCTGCTTTTTTTTTTGTGGGCTATGTGATACAAGATTTAATGCAAGAATGTGTAAAGTGGTCAAAGTGATGGTGTATTTTTGTTGCCAGATATGGTCATAATTTCATTTAGAAAAGCATTTCCTTGTGGCCAAGTCCATCCCTCAGAAAATACACTTGATGTCACAGTGAAAGATTTTGCATTAGAGATATTCTAACTCTACTAAATACTAATTCTAATACTGCTAATACTTAGGCCTAACCACCAAATGTTGTGAACTAGCTAATTTTGAAAGTTGCTCCTAACTGTATAATTGTTTGATACGGCACTGACAACAGACTGATGGATTGAGGGATTTATACTGTGCCATCTAGATGTTTAGAGAGGCTTTTACAGCTATTCACTACCATTATTACTTTGCTAGATGTTGCTCTTTACTGTATCTCTGCTAGATATGGCATCGAGTAATTAATGGATTGTGAGATAGAATTTAAAAAAAAAAAAGCCAAACAAATACTTTTTTCAGTAAACTTATTCATTCACTCTGGTGATTCTGCCTAGACTGCTCTCCTATTTTAAATGCATTATCTTTTTAACTGTAAATGTTCATGGGGAGTGAAAAACATAAATATGATTTACACATGAAAACATCTGTATATGATTAAAATCTTAATTTAACTCATTAAGTTGAAGATAAAAATGAAAACAGAAGATCTTTACTATCAAGAAAACCTTTAATTTCACTGGTCTTTTTGACCTTTATGTGTTTGTGAAGGACTTTTGGGCCATGCGTTCTATAAGGTTATGGGGATATTTACAGCAAATATATTTTGCCAGGATGCAGTATAGCTGCTACCAGATGTGATTAAAATAGAGCACATGAAGAGCACAAACTATGAACCAAAATATAAAATTTGACAAGGCCAGTGGGAGGAAGGCGAGGGTCTGTCCAACCACATGAGGTTGGCCTTCCCAGAGTAGCGTCCAGCTAGTAACTCACCTCACGGGCCAGTATGTTCTGGCCAGAGTTCTCATGTTTGTTTATTTACAGTTGAAATAGATAGTAAGGAGAAAATAAAACAGAACAAGAAGATGTGTGGCGGGGGAGAGATGTGGATTTTGTGTGGTGTTGGATGGTTCAGTGGTTCAAACCCTGTGGTGAGCCATGGGACAGCGAGATGCCTGTGAACACTGTAGTCATTAATCAGACACTAATTATTGGACTGTGCTGCTAACTGTACACACTGATAGGGCACTGACTCACACACACACACACACACACATTCAAGCACACTATCTTCATCTCTTCATCCATGTTTCAACCTCCGTCCAGAGTTGTCTCCAAGCCCCTTTCAAATTCCAGAAACACAGATATATGGTCACGTATGCCGGCAGCACCTAAGAGCAAACCAGGCGGGCAGGTAAGGTAACAAAGGTTTTATTTGTATAATCAAAAATTGATGAGATGTAGGCAGACTAGAGTGCAGGCTGTGGTGGCGGTGGACGTGGATCGAGGTAGAATGAGCTGACTATAGCTGACTTGGAGAGAGGACGAGGCAGGCTGGCTGGTGAACTGTACACTCGAGGTCAAAAATGGCTGGAAGCATGGCTCGACAACAAACTGAGTGTAACTCAACAATTCAGCAGGGACTGGATGTCGCAGTGTTCTTTTATAGAGCAGGGCGTGATGAGCTGATGGCTGGCAGGTGTGTTGATTACAAAATGCAGACCACGTGTATTGAGTGGCAGCAGGCAGGCAGAGTTAGATAGAGTAAGGGAGTGCAAAGGAGAGACAGTCAAGCAGGGGAGAGGAAAGAGACAAAACACACCACTCAAAAAAGTGGGATGCGTGGAGGTTGATAGCCATACAGACATTGGAACCAGTGGCACTGGTCAACAGAGTGTTATGGGCGCTCTCCACCCTAATTAGTTGAACGGTAGGTAGATGGACCAAGGAAGCGAGGCAACGGAGTGTGGTCTTGAGTTCTTGGATGGCCCTCTCAGCTTGACCATTGGTTTGAGGATGAACTGATGCCATCGATGGCAGAGTAGAAGGCTTTCCTGACAGCAGAGGTGAAATGATGACCCCTGTTCAAGATAATGTCACCTCCCTCACGAACAGGACTGCTGTTTCTTTGGCAGATGAACTTTTACAGAAGCAGAAAATGGGCGGATTCTTTTAAACAGTCAATGACAGTGAGAATTACACTTTTACCATCAGAAGCAGGCAGACCAGTGATGAAATCCAGTGCCAGATGAGAGACCAAGGATGATGAAGAACAGGCAGAGGTGGTTGCAGGCCGGCACTGGGCTGAGTAGATATCTTGTTCTGACAGGACAAACATAGACAAAGAGTTGGACTTGGTGTCCTCATCCAGGAACGGCTACCAGAACCATCTACAGAAGAAATCCAGCATTCAGGTTACACCAGGATGACAGGTAAGTTTGGACAAATGAGCCAATTGCAAAACACAAGACTCAACAACATCTGGGACACACAAGCAACCTGGAGGGGGCATTACCTAGGTCAGGTCGAGACTGTGTGGCTCTCACTTCACTCTCAATTTCCCATGCTACAGCAGGGTCAACTCATGAAGCAGAAACAGTGGTGTCAAAAGTGGAGCTGAACTGTCCCTCCTTCCCGTGCATCAAGAAATAACATTCAGCTTGGTATTCCTGGAGCTGGGCCTATAGGTTAGAGTGAAGTTGAAGCATCCAAAAAAAAGTGCCCATCTGGCTTGACAGATGTTGAGATGCTTAGCAGATTGAATGTACTCCAGATTTTTATGGTCTGTCCAGATAATAAATGGCAACTCTGATCCCTCCAGCCAATATTGCCATTCTTCCAAAGCCGACTTCACTGCCAGGAGCTCACAGTTCTCCACATTGCAGTTCAGTTCAGCAGGTGAGAGATGATTGGACTGACAGGAACATGGGTGAAGCCTGCCATCCTCGCTGTGAGAGGACCACCCCCACACCAACGTCTGAGGAATTCACTTCTTGGTCCTCTTGGTTGGGGGCGGCATACACTCAGCATGGTACCTTTGCTGGTGCATGGAGAGATTTAATGTGTTCACAGCACTGCATGGTTGTTTCTGGCCTGGGCACAGTTAACAGTTTACTGTCACATGCTTGTCCTTTTGTGCAGTAAATTCAAAGTAATGTGCACATCACCTCCTCCCCTCAAAAGCTGTAGACTGCTTTGGCCTAACAGTAGGTATGTTGGGTACAGTGGGTATGGTACGCTGGTCAGTAAATAGCACTATATCTCTCTTCAGATGGAGAAGACCTCAGGGCAGCCTCAATGTTGGGGAGATGGTCGGGAGAGTATGGGTTGACCGGCGAAGTTCTGGCGGTCTGGTGATCAGGTGCTCGGTCAGGGAGAACCAACCCTTGGTTGAATTTGCCTGTTTTTCTCTGATTTCCACCCACTTGCTCTGGCAGAGGTGATTTGTTTGGCTGGTTGCCAGGCAATGGGACACGTGCTCAAGTCCGGCAGGCTGTTTGTTATGAAGGGAGAGACAGAGTGAGTCTAGTTTTCTACTGCCTGTTGGTCTTAGGTAGATGAGTCAGCGCAGGATCTCTGGCCCTACAGGCAGCAGATCAAGCAGGTCCCCCAGAGAGACCATGTGTGCAAATACTAAGGGCATTCAGACTAGAGAAAGATTCACCTGTATATGGTGTTGGGAGGCTGGTCTTATCAAATGAGGCACAAACCTGTAAGACCACCTTTTCCATTGGGGGTCCCACATTCAAATTTAACTTTACTTGTTGTTTGGAAAACAGACACCTGTGTGAAACTGATCTCATTAGACTCTTCATTATTTATCCTGCTAAATGATACCATCTGATGCTTCTATTCAACCTAGCCTCCGATATCCTAATAATCCTACAACACTTATTGGGCCTATACATGGTATGAATACCATTGAAACAGAAACTCCTATAAAATGGAACACAATGAATTGAATAAAGCATAGTCTGTGTTTACCTTCTTTTTGTCCTTTATGAAAGTTTGAAGAAAAACTACACAGATAGTCTCCTGAAAGTGCCTGTATTTATGATTCCCAGAAAAGCTCTTAGCAAGGCATGATGAGGGTTCTTTTGGTCTTAAAAGTGTCACTTGAGTCTTTGGATAATGTTCTCAACTGGGGAGAAAGTGGAGAAGGGTGAGATAAGTTGATGTGAGGTCTGCAGGCCGCCACGAACAGTAGGAATAGTAGTAGTAGCTTTAGCAATATTATTATAGTAATAATAACTGCAGTTGAAGTATAGAAGTATTTGAAGGAATGGAGGTTGTGGTAGTAGCAGTAGCTGAAGCAGTAATTGAAGTTGAAGATGTTAAAGTAGCTAATATAGTCCTAGCAGCACTAGTACCGATAGCAGCAGTATTAGCAGTACTGTAGAAATAGCAGTAGTTAAAGTAGGAAGAGGCAGCAGCAGCTGCAGCAGTACTCAGCATAATAAAAGTAGTTGAAGGAATATCACTAGTTGAAATAACAGCAGTGTCAGCACTAGTAGCAGCAGCAGCAGTAGTTCAAGTAGTTGACATTAGCAGTGACAATATTAGTAGTAGATTATTACTTGAAATAGTTGTAGTAGAAGTTCCTGAGGGACTTTAAGAGGTTGAAGATGCAGCAGAAGTGGGAACAGAAGTGTCTTAAGGTGGATCTGAGTGAAAATAGTATTTTTTTCAATTAACTGAATTAATGACCATCAAAAAATCTGGCAGATCAAATTTAGACCAGCTCAGCCAGGGAGTGGATTTCAAAACAATGTTGCCTCATAAATCTATTTATGAGAATGCTGAGCCAACAACCCAATGATTCTGACTGTTAAAACATTCTGTCCCCCTGTAGTTAATTAGCATGCTGCATATTTAGCATATCCAAATTACCATTTAATATTTATCATTTTAGTGTCAGCTGTCAAGCCTGCAGGTGTTCTTGATTACATGCCCCTAGTTTGCGTGTGCATATGTGTGCGCTTGTGTGTGTGTGTCTGACAGTGCACGTCTGTGCGTGCGTGTGTGCACCTGCATACCTTGTTGTAGCACTATAAATGCTGGCCAGTAACAAACTTTGGCCAAAACACATCATTATGCACCACCTGTTGGGGTGAGAAGTAGCATTGTGTGACCTGTCACTCAACACTGGGCCATTTGGCCAAACAGAATGGATCTGGAACGAGCTGAAAATGTCTCTACAGTCAATCATTTTGATAAGTGCTTAGAGGAATACTGAGTGTTTGAATGGTTTTATGGAGTTGTAAAAACAGCCGCTATTCACCCCATTACATGAGCATATACTAGATATCTGTGATATCCCTCGCTCTTTCCCGCTCCTCAATGTTAACATCACATTCAACCCTTCAGCACACTTTCAGGGGGAATGTTGCATGCCCACTGTCTTTGCTCAGTGCATTCCTAATCCTATTTGCTTTTCTTAAAGCAAAAAATACTGATCAATCAGCTACATGCATCAGTTTCTGGTTTCTTGCAAGCACAGTTCATCACATGCAAACTAAGTCCATTAGTGTGGGCTAAATTTTCTTTCTTGCATTCAAAACAATGATTTATAACATGTTGTATTCCATCACCACCTACTCCAGTGAGCCCACCTCCCTTCTACACACTCGCCATCCATGTCAGTTATAAATGAAGAGGCTTGACAAGCCATTAAAGTGCTAAGACAGTCTGTGGCCACCTTAATGGCCACACTGAGTGTTTCACTGTGTGCCATGGTGCACATATGTGTATGTGTCTGCTTGCTTGTGTGTCAGCGCTGCGGCAGTACCAGTCATCACCATGTTAACATGGAGGCATGGAGGCCTGTATCTCTGCTGCCTCACACAGGCTCAAGTTTGGCACTGCAGGCAGACTCATGTCCTCCATCATGTCTAACACATGTACATTGAATCTTACTCAAATACTTCTCCATTGTCCTTCCATGTCCCTTAGGAGGTCTGATAACAGTAGTACGACTCCAGCAGCTCTCCTCACTGACACACCCCATGCGTGCATGCACACGTACACATACACACACACACACATACACACAAACACACACACACACACACACACACACACACACACACACAATACCGTCTGACTCCCTGCTGAAAAGGTGGAAAATGAGTGGATCATACTGACATTTTCTCTCCAGGCAGTCTCAACCAGGTGACTGCTGCATTGTTTGGTGTGTGTGTGTGTGTGTGTGTGTTTGAGCCTGGGAAGCCAGAGAAAAAAGGAAAGGGTAAGTATAGATTGTACAAGTATAAAAGAATACAGAATACAGCCCATGTACCACTCTGACTTGTATATTATAAATAAATTCTATATGTACATGAAATATATGTAATGATTAGACTATATTGCTTTACATACCAAAATCAGGACAAAAAGTGTACAAAGATTTTACTTCACAAACAAATAAAAACACAGCATTCGTTTCTGGGGAGCAACAGAGCTGACAGATATCTTCAAGAAAAAAATCGCTCCTATGGAGTTTTCCTTCTATTAATATGTGTGGGCATATTCTCAACAGATTTATGGCAAAACAAACAAACATTGTTGATAGAATATCAATCTCCTTTTCCCTTCTCCAGTGACTGTCCTCTGGGTATTCCAGCCGAGTTTGCTGTTTTGTTTTGTTTGTTCACTTTTGGTTTTTAGGCCAGCGTTTCATCATCCATCACACTACAAGGCAGAACCTAAAATTGCACCATCCGCTCCTTGACAAAGAGCTTCATTCTTTAGCTCTCAATGATGCAACTTTATCAATATTTGCCGCACAGTGGGGCACTGAATGCTTATACAAGTGATGATATATAGCATTGCTGTATTATTGCTGAGATATGTAATGTGAAGTGGTCCCTGGCTTCAAATACTATTCGGCAGGTAGGTACTGCAGTTCATTCAAGCTTTGTAGTAAACTGCAGGCAACCACAGACTGTAGCACTCACTCACTATTACCATTGTGTTACTCATGTATCGTAATTACTGGAGTGATCCTGTTAGATGTCCACATTCTGCACCAGTCAATAGCTTTTCTGCTAATTCGCTGCCTGAACAATCAAGTCATTTAGACTCTTCACTCTAGGTAATTAATGAAACTTGGTGCTGATGTTGTTTCTCCTTAGCTGACCTGCTTAAGGCATCATGAAGATTTGGTGTTAGTGCATCAAAACAATAAAGAATGTTTGTATGGTACGCTTAATTATGAAGAGAAGGAATTACCAGTTCACTAATTTTGGCATATTCTGATATGGAAATGTGTACTGTACACTGTAAAAATGTTTTGAATGGAGTGTTTCGAATTAAACTGCAATTGAGAAGGAGATCAAAGCATGCTCTCTCTCTCTCTCTCTCTCTCTCTCTCTCTCTCTGTCACATACAAATACAGACCCACACACACACACACAGAAACACAACTATCCAAGTCCAGTCCTTCTGGTGACATTGAGGGGCTGCTGGGCCTCTGCAGTTTGCTATTGTACTGCAGAAGCCCAATCACTGTTAATGGGGCTACCTTTGGAGAACAAGGAATAAGACGGCATCACTGTCTCAATGGGTGTCTCAGTTTCCCTGCTTTTCTGCTCTCACTCCAACTGCTTGGCCACAGGCAGATTTTCAATTCTTTATTCGGCTCAGCGGCATTCCCATCTGGAATAGCATGAACGATGGAAGAAATAATCAGTTACAGTAGCCACGCACAGACAACATGATACCACGAGGCATCGCCCAGAGATTTATAGATAATTTAATACAAATGAACTATATATCTACTGTACATATACAGAAAATATGTCTCAGAATGCTTTAATGCACTCGTATAAATTAGGGAACACTGATTTGTGCATCATGCTGGGTATGTGTGTGCGTATATGGGTTTGTGTGTGTTTGTGTTTGTGTGTGTGTGTGTGTGTGTGTGCGTGTGTATGTGTGTGTTTTACATACACAATGCAGGCTCAGCAGATTCCAGCCTTCACAGACTATTGGCTTGTAGAACAGCATTACTCTCCTCTTTAATATCTTCTGTTAATGCGAGTCTCTGGCTAATTGAAAATGAACTAGTCTACGTCTCCCTGCGGTGCCTTTATATTGCTGTTAAAGAGACACGGACCCTTTCAGTGCAAGGTTAACATCAAAAGCCTCCAACTATATGCAAAGAATAGCTTGATCTGGAGAGTATATCAATAAATTCTTTAGTGCAGATGCGCTCCACCAGGTGAAGCTGTGGTACCATTATTCCTTGCCAAAAAGGAACAGCTGATAAATCAGGAATATGTGGAGATAAAACCACACATAAAGCCAGTGCAGAGCTCGCGTCTCCAGTGGCAGTGATTTACAGCAGGCTGAGCTAAACTGCTTACCGTCAGGAGCTGTAATGGATGCCAGCGTCTGCTCTTAATTTCTATGGCTGTGGATAGATATTGCTGCTGTTATTTTCTCCCAAGGCGATTTCACTGATGTCTCCCAAGGTACCCTACTGTGTTATAGTTGCACCATATGGACCCAAAATGGTGCAATTAAAAACACACTCAAAGCCTCTGAAAATTGATCACTAAACCAGGCAATTTTAGTTTCAATAAGCACTGTAATATACAAAATGTCTAGAGTTTCTCCTACTGTGGATCTGATGACGAGTCCCCATAGAGAAGATTTGAGGAGACAGACATAAGGGAGAGATGAGCTGGAAAATTTACAGCTATATGTCTTATAAATCAGGTATTAATGACAGAATTACACTGAGGATACGGGAAATTGAGCTGAGATTGGGGGTATTCAGATGTGCATAGAATCGCACTCATGAAAGCTGTGTGAATGAAGATTTAGTGTCATTTCCTCCTTTGTCGTTTCACTCTCTCTCCACACACACACAAGTACAATCACACATAACATACAGTATTTAGCTCTATCTCTGCCACATGCTGTGATGACTAATTGAACAAACTGTCTAAGTTTTGCATTAGGCTGAGCAAATTGCCTTGGTTTTGTGTTAGGCCTGTGGTCCTCAGGCTACACATGGTTGAGATATGAGTATGTCTGAAGCTGATAAATATCGGTGCCATGATGAGCATGCATATCCAAGAGCAGGGATATTTACAACTTGAAAGGCTCAGGCTTTGGCAGCTCATCAGAAAAAGGCTTACATGAGGTGTCCTACAGTGTATGAATGAGCTGCAACAGGTTTGCCTCTAGACAGCGCTCTGTCCTGCCATCTGCTGTTTGTACAGGCCATTGCAGCTTACTGAGTGCCAGTTGTCTTCTTAACCCCCTTGTGCTCCTCTTGTCTGCAGATCTCTGCTTGTCAAAAGAAATACACAATTCATCTGTCTACAGCAAAGGATAATGCAGGTAAATTGAAAAAAGCCATGTCATCCATTAATCAATTACACGTCTTCAAGGGTACAAAAAGGAGGCCGACCACATCCCTGTCCAGCCCACCATTTCCTAAGGCCTGAGCAAATGTGTAATACAAAATTGCACCACCAGGTGAGGGAGCGAGAAAGGTTTCTACCTTTGTTGCCTCAAGGATGATGCAACCAATTTTTTTTTTCTTCTGTTGTGTGCAGGTCTCTCAAATCACCAGTAGATGGCATCAGTAGTTAAAGAACAACACTTTGGGCACACAGCTTATCAACACAGAGTAGAGTAACAGCAATTAGAGCTTAGAGTAGACATGGTCTTCCTGAGTGCTGTTCTTCATTGAGCAAAACAGATAAGGACTATGACTAAATGGGTTATGATGCCCACCTACTGACCAAGACCACTAATTGCAGTGAGGAACATTAAAAAGGAGCTCACTTAGGCTGCTAATAATGACTCTGAATGAATATTATGATTAGGATTTGACAAAATGAGTGCTTTATAAACACTGATAGTGACACTGATGAAGGCCTGGAGAGTGAGATGTCTGTCAAAACGTCAAAAAAAAAAAATCAACCTTTCATCTGCATTTTAATATTTTAATACACTTGGTCAACACACCTCCAAGCATTCAGAAAAAATAGTAATGCATGGGCTTTTTATGAACGCTGTAAATAGTGTTAAATAGAATTAAAATTGCGTCTTTAATTTCTTTTCATTGCACTTTTATAGTTTTAATATAGGCTAGTTTTTCCACATTAAATTCATTCTTTTTACAGTGCTGCCTGCACCTGGTACCAGAGTTCTACTATTTTCTTCTCCTTGACACCTGTGTCTTAAAGAATGACAACGAATGTATGTCTTTCTTTAAATTAGGTCATTAGCTATGTCAGCATTGCTAATGACCTAATGGTAAGACATCAACTAAGGTCTGACACATGGCAGGCAAAATACACTTGAAAACATTGGAGTGTTACATTGTGAAGATGTGATTAGAATAGAAATACATTTATATTTTCTATGAACTACAGTGAGTGCAAGAGTTTTTGTGTTACACCTAACAGAGAACTGTAACAGAATGATCTAGGCCTTCAGGAGACAGACAAGTTGATGCACTTCAGTGGCCAGCCGGCATATTTCATCTCAGTATGACCGTGGCAGAGTCCAGCCTCTTGCTGTGATTTGGGCCTCTGTGACGTCATAGCCCCAGTCAAGGCTTGTGTCTTGCTTATTGAGTGAATGAGTGAGTGAGTGAGTGAGTGAATGAATGAATGAATGCAGGATGGGTAGGCTATGCATGTGTCCTTTCCTGTTCCAGTGTGGGTGATGGCTGGGGTTTTGATGGCCATTACCAGGTTGGAGGGTCTTGTCTCCCCCTCTCTTCCCACACCCCACTGCCGGCTGGGCTGGATGACCGCTCTTTTGCTATTTTTATCCCTGTGGTGCTGTTTCTGTTTCTCAGCAGAGAGGAGAGCAGGGGTGCGGGCGTCTCTCATCACACCCACCTCTCTCTCTCTCTCTCTCTCTCTCTCACTCACTCTCTCTCTCACTCACTCTCTCTCTCTCTCTCTCTCCCTCTCTCTCTCTCACTCTCTCTCTCAAGGACGAGCTGATCACGACTCACGGCTATTTTTGGAAAGAGAGAGAGAGAGAGAGAGAGAGAGAGGGAGAGAGAGAGAGAGAGAGAGAGAGAGAGAGAGAGAGCTGTATTATTGCTTAGAATCAGAGGAGGGGTTATGGATTGATACAAATAGTCACCCCCGCCAAGCCAACCCCAGCGCAGGCTGAATTAATGTGTTGCTATTTTTGGGAGCCCCGTGTTTCCAGGGGAGACCTAATGACGCAATGACGTCAATGCGGGTCAATCGCAGACTGGAGGAATTGAGTGGCTTCCATTTGGGGCTTTTGCAGTATTTTCTACAGAAAGGATGGAAACGAGTACAAAATGGAGGTATATTTCTCTAAATGCATCGAAAATAGAGGTGAATCAAAATGCAGAAGTGAAAATGTTTACGGTGGCATCACGTCTCCCCAACCCTTCGAGCATCAGCGATAGTAAGGGAGGTGTGTATGTATGGATGCTTTTTTCTCCACAACCACAGCGCATCTGTGGGACGATACCTGCCAGTGACTAGCCTTCTGGAATAGCATTTTTTGTGAACATTTCTCTGTGTTTGTTTTATTTTATGTGCATAGCCCAGGCTGTTCTTTCTTCGTATGATCATAGCTTGTGTGTGCGTACTGTGCTGTTTTTCCCTGCGTAACGCAATGTGCTTTCTCTTTGCCATTACTTGTCATTATGGTCTGTTTTATTTGCGTTTTCTGTTTGTTTTTCTCCTAAGGGCTTTAAATAATCCCGACCTATTCCAAGCGCTTGCATCTAGACGCACAGAGAGGTAAAAAGCACCTTCTCCCTCATCTCACCTCACATAAAAAATAGAGCTATACTGGCCATTTATTCTTGTATTGCACATAATTTTGTTCGTGTTCCAAATCTTTGTTTGGCTTTTAATTGTTGATCCGGATCTGTATGGCAGTAACTGGAATGTCAGTTTTTGTGGCTTAGGTCTGTGCGCGTCATGGTTGCTTGCAGCTCGGCGATCTGCCGCGACGCGCACAGTCAAACGTTGATGATGCGTGGAGATTTCGTCTTTTCCCAAACTTTGAATTTGCCTGTGGATCATTCCTTTACTGTAAAAGTTCAAAGTGTTTGTCAGCTGTTTATTGTATCATTTGTGTGTGTTTGTTTTCCATTGTGATAACCATAATTGGAGTTAGAGGATATTTTTCCAAAGGGAAGGAAGTAGGCTACTGACCAGGTGACGTGGGTAGGCTGTATGAAGTGACAGTGCAACTCCTTGCTACAAGAAAAACCCCAAGAGAGATGCATGTTGCATGCAGCAGGAGAAGGGCATGGTGTTCCTGCTCTCTCTCTCTCTCTCTCTCTCTCTCTCTCTCTCTCTCTCTCTCTCACACACACACACTCACACTCACACACACACACATACACACACACACACACACACAGATGGACACAGATAGATAGACAGACAGACACAGAAAGAAAGAAAGAAAGAAAGAAAGACACACATGTTCACATACACACACACGCACACACTCAGTGTCGTGAGTGGAGGTTGGGTAGGGGGGGTTCTAGGG
>OMLB01053636.1:0-11956 GCA_900302555.1 Myripristis jacobus
GTTTGTATTTTGGATGCACAGTATGTTAACTCTCACCATGTGTTCCCTGATCCTGATCCAAATGTGCTGTAAGCACCATCCTGATGCTTGTAGTTCAGCTGCCTCTGGTAACCTGCATGAAGTTGAAAACATGATTATCTTGAAATTATAATCAAGAGGTACATTCAGTGAAACTGCCAAATTCAAATGGTTAGAACTCCAGAGACCGCAGATGGCCTTGAGCTCGCTGCAGAGGCTGTCAGGGAAGCTGCTACTCTGCTCTCCTATGTTTTGTCCAAGTGGAGGCGCCTTCCTTTGCCACTTGATGTCATATTTCACTCCACCAGGAGTGTTTATACCTCCTGGGTTGCATTTAGGGGTGTTCCCTTCACAGATCTCCATCAACATGCACATTTGCACAATTTTACACAGTCCACATGACCTCCTGGAGTCCTGTGATAGCAGCCATTTTGCTGACACCCTCACAGTGCTCTTAAGGGCTCTTGACCTCCACATCAATGCAATGGAAATTCACAAGCAAAGCACCGTCTCTCCATAACACATGATTCATAAAACTGTAGTAACATACAGACCTCCAATTTTGAATTAAATTGAACTGAATTGAAAAAACTTTAATAATCCCCAGGGGGAAACTGCTTTGCCACGATAAAAATACATAAAACACATCCACTTAACAGACATTCCATTGTACAAAAACAGCTGAATCGACATGATTAGATACTACATACGACAACAGACAGAGTACTCAGCAAGTCGATCGAATCGATACAGCAACAGTAAATAAATAAATCAATGAACAACACACAGCAAAAAACGTTGGTTAGCGGTTGTTGTTAAAAAATCTGACTGCAGCAGGAACAAAGGAGCGTCTAAGCTGTTCGGTGGAACACCGAGGCATCACTAGCCGATCACTGAATGAGCTTTTAAGGTCTTTAAATATATTGTGGAGTGGGTGGTTTTCATAGAGTAGGACTGTCTTCAACTTGGTCCTTGTTCTCTTCTCCACTATTACCAGCTTATCTGGGTTAAAGCCGATCACTGAGCCAGACCTCTTGATCATCTTATTGATCCTGTTCATATCATCAGTACATATACTGCCTCCCCAGCACAGTACAGCATAAAATAATACACTAGCCAGGATGCCCTGGTAGAAGATGCCTAGCAACTTTGGGCTGATGTCAAATGATCTCAGAAAGAAAAGCCTAGACTGGGCTTTCCTCACTAAGACCTCAGTGTTTTCTTTCCAATTAAGCTTATTGTCCAAATGGACACCAAGATACTTGTATGATAAGATAAGATAAGATATGCCTTTATTAGTCCCACAGTGGGGAAATTTCAAGCATTACAGCAGCAAAGTGGATAGCAAAATATGAGGCATAATTTACATTATAAACAGTATACACACACACCACCCTGTTGTCACAGGGTGTAAATTATGCCTCATATAACAGTGGTGGGGCCCTATAATTTCCCCGATCACGGAATCACGGACAGAATCGCGGAATTAGCCAAACAAGACAGAAACCGAGTCCAAGAGGCAAAGAAAATTTCTAGGCTACAGCAGCGCACTGACATAGATTGTGTAACAAAACGAAGAGTTGCCACTCCGCTCTGTTTTCACTGACTAACAGCAGCACACTGGCTTAGCTTGTCTATTCAGAGAAGCGGTATCACTTTGGCTTATTTTTCAAACTATGTTATCACAGGCATATACTGCTCATTCATTGGTAGCTGAATTGTTAGGTCTGTTTGATAAGTAATTTACATTTTTAAAACAAATAATAATTTAACATATTGTTAAATTATTGGAGTCAAGCTTACTGGTAAACATCTACTCCTTCAAGATAATTAATTTTGTTTAGTATGGTCAACACACTTTTTTTGGTAGTAAATTAAGAGTAAAAGGTAAAAAACATAATTCCCCAAAATTAAAACGGGAAAAAAACTGGGAAAAAATTTGGGAAAAAATAAAAGAGATTTCATAGGGCCCTATACTATCTTATTATAAGGTAGTATTGTGTAATTGTCATTACAGACGGTACAGACAGTTACTAGTAAAGCTTGCTGTAGGGAGGCACAGTCTTATTGTTCTTCAGGTTATGTAAATGCATCCCCCACAGGTTTTAAATACTAGGTTACATCTTCACAATCAAAATGTGCAACCCGTTGCAGAGCATGTTATTACTTCTTTAAGTTTTCAATTTAAATTCCAATTGTGTGTCGGAAACCCCCCCCAATAGTTCAGTCGATGGTGAACTACCTGTTTTCTAGGTTCCTCCAAAGCCAAAACTAGCTAATGTTACCACATGTTAAGTAGTAGCAAAGTGAATGCTGACATGTTGAGCTCACTGATCTTACTATTAATCATCTTTATCATGTATGACTGTTGCCTCATACTCATGTAACACATCATTGACTCATCAGTGACCCATCATTCGTCTCCACAGCTTAACCAGAGCCTGATCTGCAGTTACCCACATACTGAAATAGGGTGCGAGTTGAGACAAATCCAGATACACATGCATCTCTCTCTCGTTCTTTCCCTGTAAGTGTAACTACCCAGTGACACCCTAATAAACAGCTAGAACCATCTTAGCAACTAGGGTTACAGGGTTAAAGCAAAAAAATCTCTTGATGCAAATTTTTCATCCAGGCCAAGTTAAGGTCTGCCATTCTGTAGTGATAAACACTTGATTTTCAAAGGATAAAAGCTCCCTGTCTACATGTATTCTGTTGCAGGTTGACCAGGTCAAGTTCTCTTTTCAATCTTTGAAATAAAATAGATAAGCTATTCATGCTTTTATAACAGGGATTAACTTTACAGGCCACATGGTGCCGTCAGCACCAAATGGAAGATTGTGGCCAAGAGGAAGAAAACACAGATTGCCACAGTAATACAGCTTTGATGTATGTGGGAGAAGAGGGATGGTTTTCTGCTCTGTCAACTAATTGTCCTATAAGTAAGTTGTGATATAAATTCAAATTTTTGATCTTGATAGTAACTTTCTAGTCGTTTTGAGCATTTTGTAACCGTTCTTATTATGATGTGATATGAAATAAATCCTTTTTGTTTTTTGCTTCATTTCATTTAATTTCAGTTATTAACTTGTCACACATTAGATGGCAAGCTCCATTGCCAGTGTTTTCCACACATGACCTGAAAAAAGTTTCCTTTTACCTTGGGGCAGGTATAATTATTTGTCTTATTTCCCAGGGGATTTTCTTTTTTCAGGAAAAAGCTTTATTTTGCTTTCTTTCATGCATTTTGAAACCGTGATATCTCTAAAACTGTAGAGTTTTTATATTTATGGTTATTTATGAGCAATGGACATTAAACGCTGCGATGTGAGAAGTGACAACAGTAGATATTAGGCAGATTATTAAAATAAACCACAGGAAAGTGTATCTCAGAAGACTGGCGTTATAAAAGTAAATTAACACTAATTGTCACTGCACTGGAACACAGTGTGTACCAACCAACAAAAAGCAGACAAACACGCCTTACCTGTGGTTTAATTTCCATATATCATGGGTTCTTGTTGCACAGTGATTAATTATCACTACCATCAGCACCATGTGTCAAATCCAGTCACACTGGTTAGTGGGAGCAATCATGGTCATTGCATTTATATTCATCTTTTTCACTACTGGACATATTAATGCATGTCTGACCCATAAAAAGTGTCGCATTGCTGTTGAACACGTTATTACAAGGACGTGAAGAAGTCTGAAGCATCCTGTAGAAATGTACGTGCGCTTCCAATGGGACGCTCTGATTGGATAGATACAACGAAAAGCAAAGTTCCTTGCAGCAACACTAAATCAAACCAAGTGCAGAGACAAATTGTTCTGTGCAAAGTGTGCGTCAACAAAGCTCTTAACATCGATATCCTGCATTATTAAACACAAGAAAATACAGTTGATAAAATGGAGCCACTCAGAAAGACTTCAGTAACCCAACTCGGGCCAACACCCGCCTGTGGAAAATCTTGCATTACCTTAGAGCTTATAATAGAATGATTTTTTTGTCATTATACTCAGGTACAATGAGATTTCACATAATCTCTCATTGTAGTTAAAAAACACCTGCAGTGTTGGAAATTATTTATTGATTTCTTTATTTTTTAGATGCTTTCATTAACCTCTGTGTTGACCATCCTGTCTTTGTGAGTAGTGCACTGATCTTATGTAATTTTGTCTAATGGAATCCATATGGTAGAAATCTGTTGTATGGATGGAAAAACTGAACATGCTTTAATCCACACGAATGGTGGCATGTTCAGAGCAGGTGGTGCCATTTCTCACCAGGGACACATGCAGTGCAAGCTCCATGTCCAAGCCTGATATTCAGATTGCATGACCGCTCCATTTCCACTCGATTACTCAGCCTGAAGTTGCCGCTGTGTTTGGTGATTTCTGTATGCAGAGGGTTTGAATTCGTGAACCACTTGCGACCGATGTGTTCACCCACTACGATGCAGTTTTCAGTCCACACAGCAGCTGCTTTTGCCGGTTTACAGCACTATGTCAAATCAGTCTAACTTAGCAACTTTAGCTACCTACAAAAATGTCAGTCGAACTTGACACTTTGTGCTGTTTATACCAAGTCAGTTTGTTGGTGAAAGGATCATAACAAATGCAAGAGCTTTATATTTCCAAGAAGCCAGTGAGAAACATTTAGATTAACGATCCAGTGAAGACGGCCTAATTCTAGCTCTTTTCGTGGAAGTTAGTTTCCCGTGGGGCTAGTTGATAAATAACATACTTTTACTAAACCCCATTATTGTTAGTTTTAATTTTTTTGAAGCAGCGTCGATAACAGTGTGTCGATAATCCCTTTTCTCCTGTTAGCTAATATGCTTTGTTCTTTGGCTATTGCTTCAGCTTGACAGGAATACATTCCTGCTTCATATTGTCAAAAGAAAGCACATACCTTTTTGGTTGCTTTTCTAGTTTGGTTTGTTGCGTTCTCTGCCTCTCTGTTAGTGTGTCAAACGTATGTGTGTGTGTTATAGTCGGGGCATCAGAAGCATCCTACTCATGGTATTGAGTATAGCATAATAGGAGCAGACTGTGGACGTGTCTTCTCTTTGTTATTCTGATTGTTGGAAAACAGGGCCTGTGGCATCCTCTCAGCTGCCTTGCCTTGTGGATGAATAGTTTTGAGAGACTCTTTGTGTCCTCGTTTGTGTCAGTCTGGAAGTGGATGCCTATGCACATGCTTGTGTATTGTATGTACGCGTGTGTGTTGTACACAGTACAATTGAGTGACCTAGACCTCAGGGCTCCCTCTGTGACCCTCAGTACTACTCCACTGAGCTGGTGTGCCAAGTGCTCCCATTAACTAGCCACTCCCATGCGCACTATCAGACCTCGACCCATATTGAATCCACCAAGAGCTACAACTGCTGCCAGAGGATGAGGATACTTTGAATATTCATAATCCCCTAAAGGTCACTCATAGCCCATAAACAAGGCAGTGGTGTCTGATTCAGAGCTGAACTTGGAGATTGTGACAGCAAAAATGCTAGGCTGCATTGAGGATCACTAGTAAATCACTGTGAATTTAGCTGCAATTACACATTGAAATAGTTGCAGTAAAGCCATGACTGTTGTTAACCAACATCAGTTCATTAAATTTCTTCACATAACTTTTCAAGCATTTTCTTTATAGCCCATTGTAATGATGCTTTACTGAAGGAGTGTAATGATGACAGAGATGTCAAAATGTGAACTCATGTGTCTCAAAATACGAACCATCTACAGATAAATATGGAACATACAGATGCAATTACTGTAAAAGATATCACATAGGGCGTGAAGCATGAGGAGCAAAATGCCCAGTGACAGTATTATACTGTTTGATTTCCTTATACCACTGGAGTGCTGTAGCACTCCAGTGGTAGGGAGTTCCACTATTTTATTTTTGTGCTTATCACATATTTTTTTAAATGCTAGATATTCTCCTGTATGTTGACAATCCAATGATTATTCTATTTATTTATTCATTCATTCATTTATACGTTTGATTGCTTAAAACATTCTTCCTTCTTCTTTTAGTTTGCCCACATATTAACCAGAACGTACTTTTTCTTTTTTCTTTATTTTACATTTGTCTATGGGATTTTTGCTGTAAGCAATATAAATACTCACTGTCAAACTTTGTCTAGTTTTTGAGGAAATTCATGCTTGTAGCTTGTATTCAGCCTTATTGTTAAACAGTGGTTGCTAGGGTGTTCGGTTACTAGGTGGTGGCATGTGATGACTTGTGGTTGTTAGTTTCTTATTGGGTCATTGCTTGGCAATTACTTGTGGTTCAGGATGGTAGGTGATTTCTAGGTACAAGATAGATAGATATTTATTGTCATTGTATATTGCTAGTGTTTGCTGTGGTGGTGATTACTAGTGATAGTAGTCATTCACCTTCAGTGATCACTAAGTATGAAGAAAGTACAAGAGTATGAATGTTGTTTCTGGTGCAGGCACATTAATAACAATAGTGTGTGCATCAGCATCAAGCATACCAGAAAGCTAGATTTCCTGGAGAAAATGTGTGGGCTAACCGTTAGCTCAGTACCAGTTGGAGCACCACTTTTAGTAGCAGTAATAACAGAAGCAGTAGTAGCTAGGCATGGAGAGGCATAGAGAAATACAGATGGCAGAAAGTATGGTGTTAACTCTGGACAGAGGAGTTTTGTTGGCTGTATAGTTAAACAGAGGAGGCATTGAGGCAGGAGACTTGTAAATGTTTATGCCTCTACACAATACACAGGCGTAATGGTCCCACCCTCTTCCTCAACACCAGCTTGCAAGCTACTGGCATACATTTGACACAGAATGGAAACCTAGTGATTCAAAATGAAATTTCATTAATCTGATACTGACCATTAGTACTGGCATCATTTTTGTAAATATCACAACATGAAAACATGACTTTCCAATCCAGTTTGTTAGCGTACATTTATTCAGTAAAACGAGTTAAACTGTTTGATTTTCAGAATTGGTTGTGAAAGGGTTGTTGTTGTTGTTTTTTTGATGAAATCCTTTTATGTGATGTTAACAGATATGGCAGTTTCAATTTTAGCTTTGGGATTGCTGGCCTACATGACTACAGTCGATTTGCGATTCATTGTTTGTTAATCACGATGTCTCGACATGTCATTTATTAAATCCCTGACACATGAAGCTGGCCAAGTAGACTGTTGGCCATTGGCCCTCATTGGGACGTGTATGGCCAATTATCACTTATAGTGCCTTGCATAGTGCCCATGCAATGTGGCATCCCATTGTAACTTGTCAGCAGTTGGTGCAATTAAGCATGGTTGAATCAGCGGCCAGGACCATAAAGCAAGAGAGCTTTCTCATTGGTTGTTCAGCCTAAGCAAATGCTTTTTAATGTTTTTTGAAAGACCGTTGCCACCTTCTGTTAGCGCATTCTGACACCGAGTTTTTTCCTCTCGTGCAAGCTTAGAATGTGCCTGCCTGATGGCCGTCAGCTGTAGTTTTTGCGGCTTGTTCGAGGACAACTTTTAGCAAGCAATGTTAGGTGACATGGGATGACGCATACTGATCTGACCATTGACCTCAGTTGGCAAAAGTTCTTTTAAGTCAGCATGTGTCCCAGATGGCCAGACCTTGGTCCTCTGTATATTTGCTGTACTGTAGGCCATCCGTTTGCTGCTGAAGTCTAGTTGACCAATGTTGCTGTACTTTCATAATTTGTTAAAACATCAAAATATAGAGGAGTGTGAATGAATGCCGCAGTAGTACATTATCAATAGTGTCCACTCACTAGATATACTTTGAACTGCAGTGTTTAATCTGCAGCTGTTGAAGTGTTCTAGGTGGATTTTTTCTTTAATCCATCTCTTGATTCAAATGGTACTTGTTCCCCTTTTGATGACTTATGAATACTTTGATCATCATGGACAATTTTAGTTGCTGATAACAGTTTGGAGTTGTGTCTTTTCAGAAGGGCGTATTTTGATATGATCTACTTTTATCACAGGGGGTGATCTCTGACTCATAGTGGTAATGATGTGTAATTCTTAGAGCTGGAGTTCCCCTGTAGAGACACATTCTCCATCATGATCCGGTCCAGTGCATCATCACTGTCATTTGCTTTGAGAGCACGTAGCACCAGTGCTCTTTAGGACAAATACAGTTTCTTTCCCCCCTCTTGCTGTTGGTCAGTCACTTTCTCATCTCTCTCTCTCTCACATAGGTTGAACACACATGACCAAACCCGTTCTCACCCCAGTCATTGTTATGGATCCGGTTTGCAGTTTTGTATTATGGATCTGTGTTATGGATTGTCGGTGTTCTGTGTCCTCGCTCTGTTAGCCATGGTTGAACAGGCCTTCTATTTCCATGCAACCCATCATGCAGTGTACTTCCATCACCACACTGATATTTAGTGCTAACTAGTGACCCATAGTTGATGGAGCTGCTTTACTAGTCATTGACATGTGAAGGGCATCTGTGTGCAAATTAAATCACTGTTTATTAATAGCTTGATGGAGGCTGATGTCAGAAGGTTGGAGATCAAGGAACTGGAAAGATATTTTCACAAACAACTTCACATGATTACAGACTGAAAAAACAAACAACACAAGGAACTGTTCAATTAAACATAACATAACTCGGATTTAATTAAATTGGAATAATCTTAATCTCTTTTCAGTTAGCAGTCGCAAATAGTTGATTGTTATTCCTGTGTAACTGTGCCAGTAATGTATTTTCAATTATAACCATTAGCTTGTCATTGTAGGACTTCAAAAATCAATGAGAAGTAGGGTGAAATTGAAAAATTGCAATGCTCGGATGTGTCTGCGTCAGTTGTTAATGTGATTTCTGTCATAGATATCATCTAGTGTGTCTCATTTAGTCACTTGGTAAGTGGACTAGCTGTGCTCAGTTGACACAGTCTGTCTTCCTGCTCTTTCAGTGGCTCATTGTTGAATAGCATACTCAAACAGCACAGCTGGAAAACTGTAAAATACACCACTAGACTTCTTCCTCCATTACTCCTCAACTCAACCATTAACCAGGGCCACGTTCCACACCGTGGCCTGCTGCCTTCCCTCCTGTCCTTGGAAACTAGTGTGGCTCACCGGCTGTAACCTATAGTGTTTCTTGTCAATATTCTGGGTGGCAATGAGGATTTCTAATGAGAATATGACACAGCTCAGGAAGCTAACCACTACAATGGAAGGAGAGTATAAATAATTTACTAAGCACCTAACTATTTCCTGTTGAATTTTTCTGTCTTTCCTCCTCATTTTTCCCCTGTTGTTCAGCTCTCGTGCCTGAGGCTTGCATTCCTTTCTCTTGCTCCACAGCAGGTCTTGCCTGTGGAGATATGATACTTGGCGCTGCATCTCTGTGGTTTTTGTTTTACAGTGTAGCAGACAGTATGTCGCTCACTGTGTTCTTGTTTTTATAGACAAATATGGCCTCTTTGCAGGCAGGGCTGCACATAAACAATGCATTGTCAATTTAAATGCATCCCAGGGCGTGTTTTCTCTGATATTCCGAAGTTCTAATTAAGTCTGCCAAGTATGTCTGTATGTTGTGTTTTAAAGTACAATAAATAATATATGGTGCCTGTTATAGCCAAGTGTTAAAGAGAGGTAGAGTGTCAGCATGCATTTATAGCAGTAGCTTGCATCAAGCATGGTTATGATAATGGGATGTTTACAGAAATGCGTCTTCTTGCCACATTAAGTCTATATTTCACTGGTGGGTTATGTGTGTGAGACTGAGAGTCCTTAGTAACATGTCTTTCTGAGAAGTAAGACGGGTAGCTAACCACCATTTGACAGTTTTTAAATCAGGCTTTGAAATAAACACCTGAAAGCAAGGTAGCCACAGATGAGAAGTTTGTCCTAAGACCTGTATACACATATGCACACATCCAAACACATACACACAGACATTTTAATCCAACACTAACTCAGTAAAAAAGCAGGAACAGATTGCTAACTCTCATTTTGATAGTCCATCCCTTCTCCACACATCATTTCGTCTAATGTGTACTTTGAGGAAATGAAGAGGCCTGCTTTACTGAGCGGACTGATGCAGCCCCAATGTAATTGCCTCCTTTGGCTCCCTTGCCTCTTGCTTTTCTTTGAACTCTCCTTCTCCTTAACAGCTGGCACAGCGACCTCTGTGACTCTTGAGTCATCTTTTAGCAGGCTCAACAAGTCCACATGCTCATATGTGCACACATACACAGGCAAATGCACACACACACTTCCATTAAACAGCCATTACTTAAGGAGTTCAGCAGGAGGTGACAGCTGTGTGTGTAACCTTAAGCACGGCCTCTCCTGTATCCTGTCTTGGTCAGCTCCCTTCACCCCCATATCATCCTATTCTGAGGATGGGGGCTGTAGAGGGGGGCCAGCCAGCTGTCATGTATAGACCACACCTGTACTGAACACAAACCAGGTCAATCTGTTAGCCTGTCAGTCCTTCAGTCAGACCTGAACAAGCTCGTATGTCACCAGTCATATATTTTTTTTTGTAGGGATCACTACTGGGAACCAGGATCCCAGTATTTCCCACAGAGATTCTCTGTATCTAATGTCCAGGAGTGTGTTCCTTTTAGGCACCTGGAAAATTAAATATTTTATAAGTCTGTGTGCTACAAAGCCAAATCAGATTTAGTGTTTGCTAATTTGTTTTTGTCACATTATTATTTGTTGCACATTCTGAATCAGTGAAATTAAACAATTAGAAGCAGCTGCTCCCATATCCATGTGCAACTTTACGACCACTGAGAATTAAACCCCACTGACCTGCGTACATCCACTCAGACACTTCACGCCACACACATGAGCTCACACACGGGCTCTACTTGCTGCGCTTGTGCACTAACTTTGCACTCCTGAAGTTTTCCCACACTTTATCCACCAGGACATGCCACATACTTACACTTTGTGGTAGACCATTTATATTCTACTTCTTGAAAATTTCATCAGGCGCCTATGATAAAATCTCTAGGTTTTTGTTCCATCTATGATAAAAATTTGATAGATCATCACTAGGAGTGCTAATCACTGATTAACTGGCAATATAATCACACTATTCCTTGATATGTGATATATTGAAAGATAATCAGCTATCATACATGAGGATATCTGTAACATTGGAAGAAAAAAAATACTATAACTAAGACTGTGTCTGGTCAGCATGCTGTTTTGTGCCTTAAGTGTTTTACTTTGCTGCACAATGATAAACATTTTATTTTTAGATAAATTGTTCATTCGATAGATCTAGATAGGCTCATTCTGTTTTTAGTCATTTAAGACATATTTTGTGATGAAGGGCTATACAAATAAACTTGACTTGTTTAGCAGGATACATGTGTTGTTGTTGTTAACAAACATCAAGTGTTGCTGCCCGTCAAACAAACAAACAGCAACTGGAGTTTTCAATGACTAACTGTAAGAAGAAAGGGAAAAAAGTGCTTTAAATTGAAAGAAAGCCCAGCTCTTCGGTTTGAGTGAATGAATGATTAATTCTGTCAACCATATGGCAGCCAAGCTGGAGTGAGATGGGATCTGTTTTTCAATACCATATAAGGTTGATATTGTGACAAACCAAATGCTAATTGTGCTACATTGTACTAGCATTAAATGTGTGATTTTTATGAAAACTTGTGAAAGCTGTCAGTGTTGCAAAGCACAATTCTGTGTGACTCAGATTTTAGCCTTCTGTACATTTGTAGAAATATTATTTGGCTTTTTGAGTTTTGTTATTAAAAATTGCCCCCTCTCACAATAAATCACATAGTCCATTTATAGGACACAGCCATAACCAAATTATAATAATTTATTTTCTATTTTATTTATTTTATTTTATTTTTCCATGTCATGATGTTAGTCAGCTTTTGTTTATTTTTATGTCTTCCCTGTTACAAACGTTAAAATGGTAAGAATTTATGGGCATT